>QFDD01013107.1:0-11282 GCA_006871305.1 Vachellia collinsii
TCCTAAATTAAAAATTTTATTAAGAAAAATAAGATTTCTTTTAAAAGGGTCTAAAATCCCGCAAGTCGACTAGTTCGAGGGTCATGCTTCAAAATCAAGCCCTTTTACATCAAATGGACCTAAACGAGCTAGTCATTTTTCCAATCCTACTTGTAGATTGTGGTCAACCTGTTTTCTCCACTAGTAGAAAAAAGGTTTTTTAGACTGTCCTTTTTAAACCTCATTTAAAGGATAAGGTCTAAAAAAATATAACTGGTGGCATTTTTGTAAATAAGTGTACAAATTTTAAATTATTTAAACCGCACCTGAGAAGTGCAGTCTAAAATGAGATTTTTTTAGACGGCACCTGAAGGGTGTGGTCTAAATTATAATGATTTTAAACCGCACATTATGCTTTTAGACCGTATCTGAGAGGTGCAGTCTAAAAACTCTTAAAATTTAAAATTCAAACATCCCGTGCTCAGAACTTGAGGGGTGAAGATCAGAACGTGACATTGCTGGTGGAGGAGCATAATTTTCTACTCTAGCATATGGGTAAATTTTTTTTAAATTTGTTTGCAGCATACATATAATTTTGCCCATTCCTAACCCTAAAAATCAGCCCCAATTTTCTAAACCCAAAATGGTGAGACGAACTCGATCCTAAACCAAAGAAATGTCTACTTACACAGCACAATGCTGTGGATCCCCTTCAAATAACATCCCTTTTCTCCTTAGCGTTTTGATGTTTGCAAGGTACATGGAATGTGTTGGGTTTTGTTTGTTTGATGATTAATGGTGTTCTAAAGCTGGTCTTTGATTTCTAAATTTGTGGTGCTTGAAACCTTCAAATGGTGTTCTGTAACTAAGAACCTTGGTTAAACGCATACGCTGGAGGAAGTCAGATCGAAGAACAGAGACTGAAGTTGTAGGTAGAAGAATGTTGGAGGGGGTATTAATGGCTTATTCATTCCTAAAAATCTTGCCTTAATCCTTGCTGACCTGATTCATTAACTCTTTCGAATCTCCCAAAATGCTTCATCAGTCCCATACTTCTTCTCTCTCCTCTCATGATGTTCTCTTATCTCTTCATCAACCATCACTTACCTCTTCACTTTTTTCTAGCCCTTCTGCTAAATCAGTTTCAAATGTTCTAAAGTTGATCGTCTCTCAAGTTTGCCCCAGACCTGTGAGTTAAAATGATCCATTCTTTTACCTTTATTTTTGAATACATAAATTCGGGGTTTAGATTCAATAAAGTTTGGGTTAATGAAATGCTGAATTCTCTTCCTCCCTTTCATTAACTTTTTAAATCTCCAAATCCAACAATGAGAAGGAAAAGATAAGAGAAAGCACAAGAGGTCTAAGAGAAAGGTTGCTTCAGATGAATAATGCAGCTATGATTCTGAGTTAGAGAACAGGAAAGAGACTAAGTGAAGGAAAAAGAAGGAGAAGAAATTGTGGAAGGAGAAGCTTCAAATACATGATGAGAGGCACGTAGAGGTCATGCTCAAGCTATATTTTTTTTAAAAAAAATATAAGGCACCTTTTAGACCGCATGTGTGACATGCGGGCTAAAAGATGTGTTTTTTTTAAAAAATAAGTTTTTAGACTACATGTCCTGCTATGCGGTCTAAAAGATGTGTATTTTTTTTAAAAAATAACATTTTAGACTGTATATCTTGTCATGTGGTTTAAAAGGTTTATTTTTTAGACCGCATGTCAGAGTATGCGATCTAAAAAGTTTTTTTTACACCGTATTTACATACAATCTAAAAAGTATCTATTTTTTAAACCGGTTTTATCTAAACCTCATTTATGTGCAGTCTAAAAGGCACATTTTGTACTAGTGCTCACATATACTTGTAGACTTTAAATTACATTGAAAAATTAGTTTTTACTGTGAATGATCTTTTTTTTATTTTCTTTTTTCAGTAGAAAAAATAAACGGATTTATGATTCTACTAACAACTATTCGTATAAAAAATAATAAAGATAATGTTTGAAATTCGAAAATGACTAATTGCTAAGAGGTTGTGCGGTAGATCACCCCTTTATGCACGTCATTGATAAGACCATGAATTTGTTCATAGAGATTGACAAATTTGTTTGTACTATAGAAGCATTTAGAATATGCGAATTATTTAATTAAATTATTTCATAGTATGTCTGAAATCTTTTGTATCTTTCATTAATCTCCATCTTTAGAGTTAGGGGTGGATAATGATGAAGGGAAGTAATTTTTTGTAGCTTTCTAAGCCCTTGTGGAATGAATGTAGGTATTATTCAAAAAATTATGGCAAACTGCTAATAATTTTTTATGGGTAACATCTTTCATGTGTCCAAGTCCTTTTTTTTTGCCATCGTGTCCAAGTCCTTTTAAATCCAAAAACGGTTGGTATTTTATATAACAAAAATACGTGGTCTCAATACGATGTTTAATTATTTATGATAAAAAGACACTATAACAACTCACTTTTCACACTGTACTTTAAACTCTTAAAGGGGTGATTACAAGCATTGGAAGTTGTGGGACTTACAAATATTTTCCTCTCTTTAAAAATATCCTCAGTTAGCATCACTGTGACTCCTTTTAAAATAATCAGACGAGTTGAAGAGTTATAATTATTTTCAGAACAATTGTACGAGGGTGATTCAAATTTCCAGTTAAAGTTCTTCAAGTTCCCCCCATGCGGAAAGAAATATAATCTATAGGTTTTAGACTGTGATTATCCAAAACAATTTGCAACTTTGTTTCTTTTTTCTTTAATCGCCTTTGATCATTCGGTATCCACTGCTTTTTCTGTATTCTATTATTAGGTGTTCAAGACTAATCTGGATTGAGCACTTGTGGAATCCTTCAAATGGTAAATTCTCCCAAAAAATTTTAACCATACTGCATTCAATATTCAAATTTGAGATCTCGTATATGCTGGTTGGACATATTTAACAATCCAACTAAGTGCTTGTTGGTTACAACTTTGTTTCTCACCTCACCCCTACATTTTTCTAACCTTGATTTTTAATTAACTCCCTAACTTCCTTGCGTACATTCATTCCATATTAACGCCTAGGGTTACTTTTCTTTTAAGTGATTTTACGCAATTCGAGGTAAATATGTGAGAAAATTTTTGTCTCGATTTACATAAAAGTGATTTTTAAGTGATTGCCAAACAAGCTTTAGTCGTATTGGATTATGCGTTCCCATGGTTGCATAGGTCCTTGATCTTAGAGCTTACGTTTGGGCATAAATTACACATTCTTGAGCATAGTATATTTATATGTACATAAACTTTCAATTGCACCATTGAATATAGTTACATTATGTTGGTAATTTTTAACTATATTATATAAAATATACTACAAAAGAAGAACAAAAAAAAATTGGGGGAATTACTATAAAGTCCCATGCAAGAGAATTAATATCAGACAGGTCCCAAGAAGTTGTCAATGCGAATAACTTGAGTTGTCATTTGTAGCTGCTTGAGTTGTCAATGGGACCTTTCTGATATTAATTCTTTTGCATGGGACTTTATAGTAATTCCCCCAAAAAAATTTGTTCCCCCCTTTCCGAGAAATTTGACTGTTTACTTGGCATGTTGTCATACGATTTATTTACATATAAGATTTTCCTTTCAAACATCCGTTCTCAACTTATGATATGTTGGTATAATGAACATTCCATATTATGTCGTGACAAAATTTCCTATTAAAATTACATATGCTGTCAAAAATAAATCTGGTAATAAATTAAGTTGCTGCAACTTTCCAGGTCTGTTGGAAGGAAGTGAAATTTTCTAATAAGCTAGTATCACATTGTGTCATCAACAAAAGAGAGAGAAAGAGATATGAGTGTGGTGAGAGTCCTACATCGGACAGATGAGAATTAGGGGAGAGGAAGCTAGAATATAAAAGGAAGGAAGGTTCATGTGAAAAGTTTCACAGGTTAATTTCCCACACTCTCATCCATCCAAATAATTGAATTTCAACTCTTTAAAAGTTATGGTTAAAATATATTTGTAAGAATTGGTAATCAATTTCTTTAAATTTCTGAAATTTGTTAATTATAGTAGTATATATTGCTATTGAAATTGTTAATACTTTTAGAAATGTTATTTACATTAGAAGTGTTGTTACTGAGTAAAACATTATCTGATTAAATATGTTATGTAGTTACATGTATTATATATTATTAAAGTGGTTTGGTGTGGCCATTGCACTACGCTGGAGCTTCGACGTTCTACAAGCGATGGTGCTCAGGAGAGGGTGTCTTTATCCCCTTTTTTTTTTCCTTTTCTTTTTTTTTATATGTGAGGGGCATTTTTTTGAAAGTATCAAAATTCAAAAGGATAAATTGCTACCCTTTTCCTCATTTGTCTTGTTACTTATTCATGAGGCTAATATGAGTTTGCAGGATTCATCAAGGTTCAAAAAATGGATCAGACACTGAACCGGTTGAGACAGTCGTTCAATGATTAATGAGTCAAATTGGGTTCAATAGTATGATTTTATTAAAATATACATAATTTAATTATAAAAATAATATTTAAATAAATATGACACTTATTAAATAGTGCTAAGCCCATACTCTATTATCAATTTTTACAAGTGATCCTACTATTTACTTGTAAACAGTAAAAATATATATTTTTAGTGTCAGATTATATGCATGAATAACATGTAATTATTTATTAATAAGTAATTTCAAAATGAGTGGTGCATGACATGCTTTATGCTTTCACCCAAGATTCATGCTTCCCCCAATTCCCTCTGAGCTTTCTCTGCAGTCACTCCTGGATTCTGGCTGCCCTCTCCATCCTCATTCTCTTCCCTCTCTTTATTTCTACTTCCCTCCGAATCCATCCAGGCTCTCCTGCCCCCATTTCGTTCACACCATCCAGAACACTGTTACCAAGAGCACTAACCCCACCACCGCCGGCGCCACCCTCCACCTCTGCCCCCATAACTGCTCCTCCATCCTCGTTGCTAGTCATTTAACTCAGCTAGTCATCCGGGTTGTGATCTTGTGCACACCGATTTAGGGGTTCAACCAAATCAGATATGTGATCAGTTTCTGATTTGAACTGGTGAATCCGATCCCCCTTTTGAACCTCAAATTCATAAAGCATTTTGTGGGAATTCTCCCAGGAATTATTTAGGGCAACGGGATACCACCACACGTTTTGGCTCATGATCGCACGATTGGAGCAACAAATGGTAGCTCCAAACACACACTAGATTGATCCGAACTTAAAAAAGAGAGAAATAACAAATCCAACGAAAGTATATCGAATTGAATCTTGTCTATATAAATTCTAGCTATAGTTAGTTTTGCACACCATTATATTTATATTCATTGATATATTCATAGAAGATTATTGTACTGCATATACGATAAGAATTCCCTTCAGTGAGCCTATAAAAAAATTTACTTATTTGAAAAGTAATTTTATACTTTCTAGAATCATTGTCTTAAGCTTATTATGATATTTTAGACACAACTTACTTATTATTTTTTATTGCTTACTCGTCTTCTTCCATCGCCAACGTTGTTCTTTCTTATAGCAATCACTTCGGAGCAAAGCAACCAGCTTCGGCCGATCTCACCAGTACAGTACCACACTCTTATCCCCCTCTGCCTTCTCCTCAAAACAACTGTGAAGGATACACTTCTACTATACTGTTAGATTCTATTTTTACGTCTCTCACCATACTTGATCAATGATCATGACTGCGAATCATATATTGGTGTTTCTAAATTAATAATCTGTCGAACACTTCTGCATTATTTTGTTACTATAGAAGGACAGACCAACTGCCTGCTATATTCTTGCATGTTCTTTTCTTGTTACGTTTGGTGTATATATATGAATACTTCATATCTTCATTTGGTGTAACTGTGTAAGTTGTGAACTGCTGAGGATTTATCTATATGCATTTGATCTTCGCAACAGGTGCAGACGTCAGAGATGACAGGTAGCCACAGTAGGATTAGCCACGTTAAAGGAGAAAACAAAGAGCTTCTTTCAAATACATAGGTGCAGTGACTCATCGTTGATAGAAAAGAAACGATACTTTGTAATTGAAGAATTTTTTTTTTTGCCAGGTGTAATTGAAGTATTGTTAAAAAAAAAGCGTGCAACTATGTATTTTTACAAAGTATTGTTTCCTCTTTTTTTTTTTTTATTGCCAATGATCTTGGGCTTAACGTAACGCCCAAGATTATTGGCAAAAAAAAATAAAAAATGCCCAAGATTTTTACCCGTAGAATCAATTTTCTTTTTGAATAATAATGATAACAACATTACTCAAAGGCATGTCAAAGTTCAAAAAGAAAACTTAAGGATCAACCTGCTTCATCGATCACCATCCCTTGGGAAAGGGCTGGGTTGATCTTAAGATACAATAATGTTCAATCATACAATGAGATATCTTAGCTAAGTAATCCGCTTTATATATGTTTTCTCTAATCTTATAGTTAATCATAACGCGCTAATCTCTAGAAGGATATGCCATAACATCTTCTACAATGAGTTTGTTTGGATTAATTTTTAAAAAGTGATTGTACACCATCTGAAATAAATACGTGAGAAGAGTTTTATCTCAGATTGATTGTGTGGAAGTAATAAATGTTGGCAAACATTCACGTTATATCTGAAAGTAGATGACTATTATGACACTTTTGATCCTATATAACCTATTCCAGCAAAGATGGAGACAATTATGTCAATAATTTCAGCTGTGACAACTGGATGAGTTTGCAGCTATACCCATTGGCCATCTTTATCCCCAATAGCTACACCACAGGGTCCACAAACACTATAACTTTCAACCCATTGTTGAGCCTTGACTCTACGGCCAGCGAGAACCAGTGTGCGGGTCCGGCGAAGGGAGTGCGTACTGCTGCTGATGGAGACGGCGACGGGAACCATCTGCCCCAGAAGAAGCGGTGGCGGCATTTAAAGGTAGGTGTTTTCTTCACGTTATCTGTAATGTCGTTGGCTGGGAATTTGCGTTATATAATGCAAATATTTTCTTGAGCTTCTGTTCCGTGATAAATTTGCCCCGGCGGATCTTTCTTGATCATAAGTTGCAAAATAACTGAAAATTTTAATTATTTTAGTAATAAGTATAACTTACCTACTTCAAAAGAAAATAATTTTCCCAAACGACTTCTTTCGCAACTCGGTTCCTCTCCTTCCTCCTCCGAAGTTGCCTTTTGCATAGCGAAATTCCTAGAGGCTTGACAGTGACAGTCACGTAAGAGTCGAGACAACTTCCCCCTCTGCATCCCATTTTGAGTTCTGAGTGCTAAGTCTTCGTTTTCCCTAATACTAGTTTAATCACCTCAGAAAGGGGCGCAAAGTTGATTTTGCTTTAGAGCTAGGCTTGGGATTTTGCGCTTTAGAAGTATTCAAAATATATCTCATACAGCCAAGTATGATTGCCTTGGGTTCCTACTCCATTATTGATATTTTCATTGTTAATGAACTTCCAAAAGACTATCACCCAAAAAAAACAAGAAGAAGAAGAAGAACTTCCGAAAGACTTCATTTACGAAGTATTGTTTCCTTTTTATCACGACGAGTCAGTGCACCTCTGTATTTGAAATTAGCTCATTGTTTGCTCCTTTAACGTGGCTAATCTTACTGTGGCTACCAGTCATCTCTGACATCTGCACCTGTTGCTCTGTATATTTTAATGTTTTGAGCAACTTTTCTATTACTGTTGGGTATTTTATTTTCACTATTTTGCATTATAAAGCCACTCCTTCAGTTTTTCTTGGCCTTTCAAATTATTGAGTCTTATTTGTGGTCTTTTATGCACTCCATGCAGTGAAGATGGCGGCTGATGACAGTTTGAAGGCATGGGTATCGGAACAGCTAATGTCACTACTGGGATATTCTCAGCCCACTATTATACAATACATTATTGGACTATGTAATTCATTTCAAATCACTTTCCATATTGTTAATTTCTTCTATATAATCTATAAAACTCATTTTGGAATGCATATTACGCCTAGGTCTCGTGAAATATTTTGGAACTATATTATTGTGGTTGTAGCACAGCAAGCTACTTCACCAGCTGATATAGTGGTCAAACTGGTTGAGTTTGGGTGCTCAACAACGGGTGAGACTCACGCATTTGCTGAAGCGATTTTTGCAAGAGTTCCTCGCAGAGCATCTGGTCTAAATGTTAGTTGTTTTATCTGAGGCACAGTGAACTGATAGTTTATCCATAAAGATTTACCATCTTAATATCTGCTATCCTTGGAACCTTATTTATTGGGAACATCTCATATCTTTGTTGCATTGCTATGCTTGTATTTTGTGTCAGATTTATCAGAAACAAGAGAGAGAAGCTGCAATGCTGGTCAGAAAGCAAAAGACTTACTCAATTTTGGATGCTGATGATGAAGATGAAGAAGAATCTTCCATGCGAACTGTTTCTGAGTCCAGGAAGACTGAAGGTCGAAAAAAACGATTTAGGAAGAAAAATGGAGTGGATGATGAGGCAAAGTTCCTGTAACCTAAAACTTCACTTTCATTTTTTTTGAGGTCATTGTAAGCTGCTGATCAGTGGTTCTTCTAAGAGCATTTGACTTTGTTTTGATGCAATGAAACCTGCAGGTAATTGCAAGGGATGAAATGGAGAGACAAGTTAAGAGGCGAATTTTACCTGATGAAGATGTTGGTTCAGAGGTACTTTTGTGCGTATAGATGTGTTTTAATGCCCTAAATAGTTTTCTAGATAAAATGTATGAGATACATTTGCTTTTTTCTACTGATTATAATTTGTGCAATCAGCTGGATTTATGTTTGTGCTCAATTTTTTTTTTTTACTTACTATTTTCTCATGTGATGCCTTAATACCAAGTTTTAGATGAATGTTAATCTAATGGTGAAGTAGTATCAGAGGAGAAGCGATCTATTATATTATCTTTTATTTTAAGTTAATCACTTATTAATTAGTAATTTGGAGTTTGTAATTGATAGGGGTTCTTATGGGTTTGTTTTTATGATTAACGTGGGGCTGAAGAAATGTTATCCCTTTGAAGTTTCTTCATAGGTTGAGGATTCTATTATTCTATTTGATTGTTGTTAGGATTTCTTGTTTTGGATTGCTTGATAGTCTACTATCTACTATCAGTGTTAATATCACTCCTGATTAATATTATATTTTAAGTAAATAATTTATAGAAAAGTCGTAGTTTTTGTTTTTTCTTGTTTGGATTCCTTTGACATTAAACAGTCACATGTTTTACTCATCGGTTCTGTCTTTTGTGATTGCTTGTTCGTATGAAAACAGTCAGAAGAAGAAAGGTTGCGTGACCAAAAAGAAAGGGAGGAATTAGAGCAACATTTAAGAGAACGAGATGCAGCAGGGACCCGGAAGGTATTTGTGTATATTCCAGTTACTTTTTCTCTTCCTCTTGCTTTAATTGTTGGTGTCTGGTCTGCTTAGACTTTATTCTTGCCTAATTTGCATTATTTTGGATGGAAGGGATAAACTATCATTTTATGGGGTCAAACCGTCAAACAACATTCATTCATGATCTTTTTCTTTGTTGATAAGGATATGAATAAGTCAGTGTCTGAGTGGCTGGCTACATGAATTGACTATGGCTACTAAGGCCTTAATTTTGGTTTCCCCTCCTCAAAATTGTGCCTATGATGTTTTGTGAAATTGATAGAAAAAAATTATAGCATGTACTTATATGTGTCTATCATTAATTTGGCTTAGATCGGACTCAGAAACTAGCCTTATGTTAGTGCAGAAAATTTTATTGGCTTGGCTATTACCAGTACTTTGTTTTTTTAACTCTCTATGTCCTATATCTTGATCTTTTTCTATTCTTCTTACAGTTAACTGAGCAAAAAATAACTCGAAAGGAGGAAGGTATAGTCATTACTATGTCAGTTTATTTCCACACCTAAAGTATGCGTGTAAGCTTGCTTGCATATTTTTATGGATTTGTATGTTGGTTTTTTGATCTTTCCTCATTCTTTCTTGTATCAGAAGAGGCAATTCGAAGAGCAAATGCTGCAGAGCAGAATGGTATTGAAAATCTAAGGTTTGTTGTATATTTTTTAATTATTGTATTGTGCTATGCTTTTTATTTATACACTCGGGAACTCTTCATTTTATAGCTGTACTGTCAATGCCTTGGTAGTTGATGGTCCAGGTCTAGGGAAAGTGTTTCTTTTATATAAGCCATCTAGCCCGTATTTAGCTTTTGTATTTCTCAAATTTTCTTTAATGATAAAAACATCTCATGTGCTGTAAAGAAGTCACTTCAATAGGCCCTTGTTCATTATACAAGTTAGTTTAATTTGCAATTTTTCATGAGCATGTGGAGAGACAGTTGGGAAAATTCTAGAGCCTTTTCCTTTAACCACACTCATGTTATACTGCATCAATTTTACCATTCTATTTCTATCGGGGATGTTGAGTAATGCTACTTTGTTCATCATAACCCTCAGAATTCCGAATTTGGATTCCCTCAATTGAGACATTAACCATCAAATTGTGATCTGATGGTGTTGAAGTAAAGACCTTTGTTTGTTTATTTATTTATTTTTAAAAAAACAAGTTTGCAACTCCCACTCAACACCATTAGATCACAATCTGATGGTTAATATCCTTTAATTGAGGCTTATTTGAAGAGTTCTGAATTAAGGGGATCCAAATTCCCAAATTCCTTCTATTAAAAGGGGAAAAAGAAAAATCTGAGGAATTTCTCAAGATATTAATTTCTAGTTATCTGTCAATAGGAATTCCTTAGTTGAGTGATTTTGTTGTATTCATGATAGTTTTCTTATCCTTCAAATAGCAATCACTCCTTTAATGAGCCATTCCAATTTATATCGTATACGCCAAATGGCAAGGACTAGATCTCATCACTGCCCACCCCAATAGAAGGAAATTGAAAGAAGATAAAGGAGGATGAGAGATGAGATAGAAAATTAAGCTGCATCTTAGACTTATCTTGAGCATCATTTTCAAAATATTATGTTATAGATTCTCTCTTTCGTATGGAATACACTTATTTATACATAGACTAGCCTTTTTCATGGATTTTTATAGTTGATGTCTTATCGACTCATACATTTTCGAATTGGCAAAATCTGTTGTCTATATTCTTTCTCATACAAGGAATTAAATTTTTGATTGCTGTATGGAAAGGGCCAATGTTAAGAAATATTTCATGACACTTCCTGGTTGTGCTTTTGCTTCAGAAAGATTTCAAGGCAAGAATACTTGAAGAAAAGGGAGGAAAAGAAAGTAGATGAACTGAG
>QFDD01013109.1:0-10359 GCA_006871305.1 Vachellia collinsii
GAGTTACTCAAGGTTGGAGAATCTTGAGTGTGTTGAGACACGAGCAAAAGTGTCTGTGGGTTAGTTTGAGTTAGGAAGGGGGAGAGTCCTTCTTCGGATTGGTTGTAATCTGTTGAGATTAGTGGATTTGAAAAGCTCAGAGGATTCTGAGGACTGGACGTAGGTCAGAGAGGACCGAACCAGGATAAACCACTTTGCCCATTTCCTTCATACTCTGTTTTACGCTTTTAACGTTGCGAAAATTTTATCTGACCAATTCACCCCCCCTCTTGGTCGAATCCGATCCTAACATTTATTATTTATTTAAAATCAAACATTTATGACCATATAGTATTATTGATTTTATAATAGCATTATAAAATTTCTCATTTATCTTACAAGGTACTTTTCGGTTGCAAATAACTGATTCGGTGACCTTTTCTCCATCAAACACACTTCTATTTTCAAATCATTGTGGATCAAGCAACACCGTTTGCATGCCAACGTTGAGGCCATGGAAGAGGCCAATGAGAGCCGAAGGGGCGTTCTCATGACCTTCAACAATGTCCTCCACGTAAACAATCTTGCAATCACCATCTCTAACCAGGAAACTTGGGGTAAAGCTGGTGATGATCAATAACCAGGAAACCCACCATATCCGAATCCGTTGGACTGTAACATCTTTGTATCAGATTGTGAACACCTTCAGGCTTATCAAGGTTGTCCTGTGAAATCATTCCACACACACAGATTCTGCCATGGATCCTCATGTTGAGTGACACTGCATCCAGCATTATCTTCACTCCTACGTTCTCAAAGTAGATATCAATACCCATTGGAAAATACCTATCAGATAATCACATCATAAGGTAATGTAATTTTCCTTTTCCCTTGTCTAGATGTTAACTTAAAATCAGTCTTCATTGACCTGATTCAAACTAATCAGTCATTTAACTTAGTTAATCTGAATGGAATGGAATGAGCCAGACGAATTTGCTGGTGAGTTGGGTCTAACTTCATAATTTTCCATCCAATCCCACCTTTTATTTTCTGTAACACATTGTGACAGTAGGGGAAAGGAAACAGGGCAAAGAACAACAGGGTAACTGGCAATTTTAAGAAAAAGGGAAAGATTTGGATTTCAGAATTTCAAGCCGACAGAAAGATTTGGACAGTACTGATTCAACTCAAGCCCAGTTGGATCTCTCATGCCTCCTCTTAAACGAGATAACCAAGAAAATTCTGACTTCTGAGCAAGTCACAGCTTAATATTGTGAGAGAATATTCAACCACTAACCTTTTCAAGACAGCATCCAAGTTTGCTTCTTCTTTGTAGTTGAAAGACTCATCAATTGTATTTTCACCATAGCAATATTAACACTGTCAATGAGATTGATGGTGTCAAAATTAAGGTCTGAAAATACATTTTATAAATTCAATGACTAAATTAATATTTGATGTGAACTTAGAGTAATTGTAAAATTTAACCAAAAATTATATCACCCAAAAAAAATTAACCAAAAATTAATTATTAGCCCAAAATGGAAAAATTTTGCTGGACATATATATAACCTTCAATTAAAGTTAATCTTATTCAAGACATTGTCCAACATTAAATGTAAACAACAATCTCAAGGTGGTTATTCAAATCTTAGTTCATCACATTATCGGAATTAACACTTTTCGTCAGACTCAATCTATGTTATTAAACAAATCCAAGTTCTTAAATCAAGGGTTAAGATGCAATTTTCTTCGAAAGTTTCGGTCATAAGCAATGTTGAATTGAAAGTAATTTTTTTGACTATTACCTCAAAAGTTTCAGAACATTAGATTTTAAATGTAAACGTCAATTTTTCAACAAAGTGATGTAATATCACCATGATTTGAAACTTTTATGATAATATAAAATAAAATAATATAGAACAACATCACCCATAAACAAAAAACTTCCAACGATAGATTCACACAAAGAAAACAAAGTTATAAAAATAACACAAAAAAATAAAAAATAAAAAATAAAAACTGCGGTAAGGAAAAGAAGTAGCCCAAAATGAAGAGACCCAAATTAACACCTACATGTGTACACTCGCAAAATTCCAATTTATTGATGTCTCTTTCTCTTGATGAAATTAATCATTAATCCTCTGATTATAAATATAACACACCTTTTATAATGTAATTTACATTGCACAAATAAAAAATTTTATATTTAAAGGAAACAGAAACACGAGCAATTAACATGAAGGAGCCTAGTTGTATTTAGAAGCAAGGAGGAGGAGAGCATCGCAAAGTTCTTGGGGCTTAGAGAGCATGGCCATGTGATCAGCGTCTTTGAGTTCAAGGACCTCATTGACACCATAATTCTTGATCATCCATAACTGAAATTCCATAATCAATCCGAGGTCCTGATTGCAAATAATGAAAGCTCGTGGAACCGATCCGTATCCTTCCTCAGAGAAGTTGTTTGCTTTAGCCAAGTCATCCACAAAATGGGACGATGGCCTCATCAATGCCTTCGCCAATTCCACATCCTGCAAACGATTCTGTTAAACAGGCCGCGAAGCATTCACAAAAGATTGTTTAAAGAAACAAATGAGATTGTCACCAACGCCTCCATCTCAATATGTAGAATTGTTAACGGGACTTAACAATAAATACATGATTTCATAAGACTGTTTAATCGTAAAATCTCTTACACGTTCCATCATCGTAATTCTACCTAAATAATATTGGCCGTCAACCATTTGTTTCAACTTGTAAGAGGTATTAATCTTTTAACTTTAATAAAAAAGAAAAACTCTTGTAACTAGATGTTTTAAGTGCGAACTTTGAAAATACAGCAGTATTAAATAGTTAATGATAGAATTTTATTGTCCTTGTGGTCTATCCGACTCGATCTGGATTAATTTAAACCCTCGATAAATCTTTCAAATCAAACGAAAGTAGGTCAAGGATATTGAATGCTTCACACAACCCAAAAAATATAGATTTAAAATTTCAGTTGATGAGTTCCAAATTAAATAAAAACAATTTTTTTTACAAATATGAGATTTAAAAAAAATATTTTTATTTTAGATTATGTATGCATAAAACTAATTTCTTTTAAAAATATAAAAGTTAAAAAACATATTGAATTAAGACATTTCACATTTCGGTGCTCATCACCCTGTATAATATCAGTACCCAACCTCAATCCTACCATGAGCTAGAAAGAAAGTAACTACTTGGATTAACAGCAGAAAAAACTTTTTCAAGATAATTTACAGATTACCGAGTAAATATATCAGTGTAAACGAGTTTTTCCACCGATAATGCAATCAGGCCCTAGAAAATGAGGAAGCTATGATCATTAATTGAGTTACCTCTTTGGAGCAGAGTTGATAGAGATGAGAGGACAAGAACTTTGGACCCAACAGCAGAGTTTTTAAGCCCCCACGATCACACACCTCTGTGTCTAACCATGCAGCACTTGGCATCTTCTCTAGACACTGTTCATCCATCAAAATCATTATATATAACAGCTCAAATGAATCGTATATAAAAAAAACACCTCAAAATCAGAAATCTGAGGTGTGTACCTGTTCTAACACATAGGATGGTCTATGCTCCGTGTCTGGAAGAAAGGCGGTTAAGAAAACGGCGAGGGCTATCTTGTGAGGGAAGAGATCGGCGGCAAGGGCTATGTTCATGCCCCCGTAGCTGTGCCCGACAAGAACCACCTTCTCATCGCCGGCAGGGAGGTCGGCCAACAGCTTCAACAGAGGCTCAGAGTAATCCGACAGGGAACGAAGGTCTTCAATTTTGGCGGGGTGGACGCCGGAAGCCGCCAGGTCCACCAAGGAGACGCGGTGGCCGACGGATTCCAGCCGTGGCTTGAGCTTGTACCAGCACCAAGCGCCGTGGCACGAACCGTGAACCAGAACGTAATGCCTTTTGCTCTCTGTCTCTAATGCCATCTCTCTCTCTCTCTCTCTCTCTGTTTCTTCTCTTCAGCTGATTGTGCGAAATAAGTAGGATGAGATGAAAATCTGAAATTACTTGATTATAGTTCATAAATAGTAAAATTAGAAAATATTTGATTATTTTAATTTTTAAGGATAAAATGCACGTCCATGCTTTATAACAAAAATAATTTCCAAATATTTGAAATGGTTTATGAGATATACCAAAGGCCAACAGATTAGGGATATGTTTTTGGCTCTTTTTAAATGGGACCGACGGGTTTGGAAAAAAAAAAAGGGACCGACGGAAGATAAAGCATTGAAATTGTAGCCAAGGAAGTGATATATATATATATATATATAAAAGCATTTATATATTTAGAAATGAGGGGAAATCATGGAGAAAGAAGAACTGTTAGGGGTTCGCTTTTGGAAATGGAGGAACTGTGCACGTACTGTTAGATTAAGACATGAGCTAGACCATTTTAAGTAAGTTAGTTATTTAATTCTTATACTAAATAATAGAAATGTTATACTGTTGTTTTTGTTTTTGGACGGCAACCTCATCCTATCTAAAACAATAGGAGACAACGTACAAGCCATTTTAATTCCACTGTGTAGGATGTTAAATATGACTTTTCGTGTTTTTCCTTTCATTCAACGTCTCATTTAATAAAAGCAAATTACAAAAAATGCATAGATTTAATGAGCTAATTACAATTTCTTTTTTGATGAATTAATTAAACTAATTTATATTAATCGGACGGAGTAATCAAGAACTTCCGCTTAATAATTTCATGAACGTCTCTTTTGATCTTCCTTTATTTCTTTTTAGATGATTCCACACAACTTGATGTATCTATAAACCCATTAACCTTGGTTGTACATGTCCAAATCATTTGTCGTGTGAAACAAATTTTTAACCATTTTCATATCAATAGAAATCGTTCCAACTCTTCCTTATAAATACTCATTATGACTTTTATCTTTTCTTATACGATTATATATTCATTTCAACATCTTCATCTTAGCTAACTTTTCATTCTATGCACTTATTGTTCGTTTAAAGTAAAAAGATCACAAAGATAAAGTATTATTGATTTTATAACAATATGATAAAACTTCCCCAGTACCTTACAAGTTACTTCTTGATTACAAACAAATAACACACTGGTAACCCTTTCTCCATCAAAAACACTTGTATTTTAAAATCATTGTGGATCAAGCAGTACCACTTGTTTTCCAACGTTGCGGCCATGGAAGAGACCAATGAGAGCAGAAGGGGCATTCTCAAGACCTTCAACAATGTCCTCCACATAAACAATCTTTCCTTCTTTTATCAGGGGAATCACCATCTCTAAGAACTTGGGGTAAAGCTGGTAATGATCAATAACCAGGAAACCCACCATCCGAATCCGTTGGACTATAACATGTATCAGATTGTGAACACCTTCAAGCTTATCAAGGTTGTACTGTGAAATCATTCCACACGCAGCGATTCTGCCATTGAACCTCATGTTGAGAAACACTGCATCCAGCATCTTCCCTCCTACGTTGTCAAAGTATATATCAATACCCTCTGGAAAATACCTATCACAAAAACAAATCATAAGACAATGAGTTGCCCTTTCCCTTGTCTACACATTTACTCAAAAGAAATCTTTATTAACATGATTCAAACTCCAATGAGTCATCTATCTTATTGAATCTGAATGGAATGGAATGAGCCAAAGTCAAATTGCTGGAGCGTTGGGTCTAACTTCATAACTTTCCATTCAATCCCACCCTTTATTTTCTGTGACACATCATGACAGTAGGGGAAAGGAAACAGGACAAAGGAAAACAGGGTTACTAGCAATTTTACGAAAAAGGGAAACATTTGGATTTCAGAATTTCAAGCCACATGGAAGCTCATGACAGAAAGATTTGGACAGTACTGATTCAACTCAAACTCAGTTGGATCTCAAACCTGCACTTAAACGAGATAATTAATGAAATTCTGACTTTTGAGCAACTCACAGCTTGATATTATGAGAAAATATTCAACCGCTAACCTTTTCAAGGCAGCATCCAAGTTGGTTTCTTCTTTGTAGTTGAAAGCCTCATCGAATCCAAACTTGCTCTTGAGCAAGTCAACCTGCGTTACTGAATTGATCAAGGGATGGAACAATAAAAAATAACCTTAGAAAGGTACTAAATAATAGTGATGCATTTACTGAGAGCTACACGAATTGAGAATAAATCAAGCAGTTTGAAAACTCATTAGTCTCGCGCATTATACAAAAGTATACTATTGTGATTTTACAATCAGTGGCTAGGCTACATTACAATGAACTACAAAACTTAAAGGTTGAATTTATCTTACTTACCTTTTCTTTGCTTCCTGCGCTTCCCACAACATAGCATCCCATCAGCTTAGCAAATTGGCCGACAAGCTGACCTACAGCTCCAAAAGCAGCTGATACAAATACAGTCTCCCCTTTCTTTGGGGCACAGATCTCATAAAATCCCACATAAGCAGTCAAACCAGGCATACCTACAAGTATAATATTTATAATGGTTATATACATTTTGAGAAACAAGCAGAATCAAATGTAAAACAAAGATTACAACTTGTCTTTGTCCACCAATAAATACGCTTCTTTTCTACTTCTACTTCCTCTATCAAAAGTAGATTTAACATGAAACTATAAAAGAGGTTGGTGGTGTGCATCTAATAGAAACCAACAGAGATTACCAGACAAGTATGTCTTCAACAATTAAAATTCTTATATGAATGCAGTTCGAATCCCAGATTCTTTAAAAGAACTTGAGGCAAACACCCTAAAAAAATAGAATGGGTAGATTGGCTTCCTCTATGCCAAAAAAGATTAAAGGATTGGTCATAGTTCATTTTTGGTTAGGCCATCACATGCAAACAAAGTAACAATCATAATGGTATGCAAGAAAATGGAACCAGGAATTGTAAAAACATTCCACCTTGTTTGCAGAGTTACAGTCACAATGTCATTGAGGCAAATATAAGTAACAGTCACCATGAATATTTACTTCTTTTGTGGTGCCTAATAGAATCAGTACTCATTTGGAAAACGTAGTCCATCTTCCTTCCACACACAAATGGGGGAAACAGCTTACCAAGTACACCAGTATAACATGAAAGAGGCAGATCTGTGTGTTGTATCTTAAAGAGAGACTCTGACGAACTGATCACACTGTACTCTTCCCACCCAGTTAGTCCCCACACCAGATCCCCTTCTCTGAAGTTTTGATCCCTAGAATCAATGACTTTTGAAACTCCATATCCGATGATTGGCTGTGAAGTTATAGCAACAATGTTAATTAGTTATAAACAGGGTAGCCTATAAACTATAAATGGTCAATCCAAACAAAAGTTTTCATGTTACCAAAATTGACAATAATTTATCCAAAGTAGTTATCCACTATCTATCATCCTGATTCAGGAGATCAAACTGGATAAAGTCGCAAACATGCATTGAAAATTACAATATATGTTATATACAACACGATATGTCAGATACCATAATTTTAAAACTTTCTGCTTAACACAGAAGCATTTGATTTTTAAACAAGCATTTTTGTTTTTACTAAGTACATGTATCTTTCTTACCAGAGACTATACTATTCGAGTAACTCCCAGATGCTAAACATGTACACGTCTCCTAATATGAATTTAAATCTTGATTCGTCATATTGGTTCTATTATTAGCCTCAAAAATGAAGTACTGTTGGATTGCCTTACGATCAACACCTTAAATTTCATACGAATAATTAAAAATAATCCAAGAACCGAATGGAGAGAGTACCCACCGAACCAGGCTGAAAGGAATCAACGTAAGAGGGAGTTAATGGTTTGGACATACGGCCTCGCATGTAGGGATCACAAGAAATATAGAGGTTCTTCACCAAGACGCCATTGGAACCTTCTGGAAGCTTCAAATTGGCAGAGGAAGTGGTGAAGAGCATGTCGGAGTCCTTGGGAAAGCCAGAGACGAAGTCATTGAGTATCACCTGCTTGTTTGGGACATTGTTCGCCATCGTCACCTTTCTGAATCGCCCTTGCTGAGATGGGACACAAGTTTGGAGGTGCATATATAGCGCATGGGCATAAAAATTGACGTCGATTTATTAATTAAAAAATGGGCATAAAAATTGACGTCGATTTATTAATTAAAAAAAGTTAAAAAAAATGGGCATAAAAGTTGACGCCGATTTATTAATTAAAAAGATGTTTGGTCTAAATTTACATAAAAAATGCTAGATTTACTCTAACCATGTTTGGATTAGTTGAAAACTACTTTTTCAACATAATTTATGGCTTACGAGGTAAACACTTGACATGAGTTTTATACCATCTCGTATAAACATAATTTTTCAATACTTTGATAAACATGCATTTTATTAAACACTTGAACGTAATAGTCCCAACACTTTATAAATTATTTTTTTTCTTTTCTTTCTTGTTAAATGCAAATATCCTTATATTGGAGCTAATTCATTTGACGTATTGTTGGACGATAAATGGAAGAATCTCTATCAGTTATAATTCAAACATTTACTCAACACGTTGTGAGGGATTAGTTCTTTCAGTTAGACTCCATTACTATTAATTTTATGAAGTGTACTTTCACCATCCTAGTATTAACACTTTGAGATTAATGATGTCAAAATTAAGGTGTGATAATACACTTTATAAATTTAATAACTAAATTAAAATTTAATGTGAACAACGTATAGTAAATATAAACTTCAACCAAAAATTAATTGTTTACCCATCAACTTTTAAAGGTACAAGTCAACTCAATCATTTACTCTTGCTTTGATTTAAAGTTTAAACTTAGTCTTAAGCTTTTTTTTTTTTTTTGGGTGAAAAGTCTTGAGCTTTTAACTTTGAGGTGAATGGCTCTGTAACGTAACGATATAAAAAGATCTCCTCTAAATATAATTTTAAACACACACACACACGCATATATATATATATATATATATGGAAGTAGATGTTTATGAAAAACATCACCATATTCAACTAGGCCCTCTGTATAATTCTGTCATCATTGGGGGTGATGTTAGTGATGTACAAGGTCACACACACATTCTCTGATTAAAACACGACAAGTATATAATTTTCTAAATTCAAAGATTCCAACTCCTTTTTTTTTTTTAAAGGAAGCAATTCATCATGCTTTTGTAGTATTAATTCTCTCACCCAATATTATATATATATGTATGTATGTATGTATTCAAAACTACAGTGGTATAATCGAACTGATTCAAAACTACAATTGTCGTCATTTTATAGGGAAAGTTTCGGCCAACCCTTACATTAGTCATTTTATTTGACACCAACTAAGAGAGAGAATGTGAGAATTGAGCATAAAATGATTAGGGTGTTAGGGGGGAAAAAAGAATATGTGATATTAACTAATTTAACTAACTTTTTTTAAATATAATCAAATTAATTAAATATATCTTACATTAAAAATCAGATGAGTGATAGCTAAATATCCCAGGTACAAAGAAATCTTAATAAACCATTATTCTATATCACATCACTAGAAGTACTAACATTGATAACATCTTTTAAATTTTGAAAATTTAATTTTTAATAGAGCCCATTGATCCATGTAGTTAACGACATATATTGAAATATTTATTTAATTTTTACCCCTCATGTCAATAACATAAAATCCTATTGACTTTTTTAATGGGATTAAAAAAGCAAATAAATATTAAAATTATTTATTTATGTGTATCATTATACTATATATCGATTTACAAATTAAGTAAATTAATTTTAAAAAAATGATAAATATAAATAATTTTAAATAATTTATTCAGTTTTCTTAACTTTTGAATAATAAAAAAAAAGTTTAACTAACTCTTATATATATATTTTAAGAATTGGATAATTTATTGTGTGTCTCGAACAATCAAGAATCTTAATTAGATATAGATTTTATAGGCAATCCAACAAAATGGGTTGCTCTCCAAGTAATGAGAAAGCCACAAGCTGGTACAAAAATGAAAAATCATTGTGGATCAAGCACCACCACTTGTTTTCCAACATTGCGACCATGGAAGAGGCCAATGAGAGCTGAAGGAGCATTCTCAAGACCTTCAACAACGTCCTCCACATAAACAACCTTGCCCTCTTTGATTAGAGGAATCACAATCTCCAAGAACTTGGGGTAAAGCTGGTAATGATCAGTAACCATGAAGCCTTCCATGCGAATCCGTTTGGTAATGAGATTGAACAGATTGTGAACACCTTCAGGCTTCTCAAGGTTGTACTGTGAAATCAATCCACACACACAGATTCTGCCATGGATCCTCATGTTTAGCAGCACTTCATCCAGCATCTTGCCTCCTACGTTCTCAAAGTATATATCAATTCCCTCCGGAAAATGCCTGCCAAATTAAA
>QFDD01013113.1:0-10007 GCA_006871305.1 Vachellia collinsii
CTTTTTCCAAAAGTGATAACACTTCATTCATTTGTTTGACCTCTACTTTGTTGCTTCTTTAAAATTCTTATGCATGACTGCTGCCAAGCCATACCACACAGCAAGATTCTAGGTGGTTTGTTACATTTTTTTTCCAACCGATGTTAAATATATCAGTTAATTAAGAGTTAAATTTTAGTTATGAATGTAAAATCCTGATTTACTTTTTCTATCGTATCTGTTTAAGTTTCCTGAAATATCTATCGGAGGAGAGATAGTCGCTCAAATGCACTGTACAAGAGAGAATGAGAAATAGTTATAAAGTTAATGGGTGGGGCCAAACATAGCAAAGGGAGACGCCTCTTATTTATATTGTTAGGTCAGTTGCATTTCAAGAAAGCTCAATCACTTATTATAGGGAATTGGGAAGTTACTAGAATATTCTTACTTGTTCCCAAATTTACACTCCTTGAGATTAATGCAATATCTGACAATAAATTAAATTCTCATTCAATTTGTATTTTAATTCGGCGGAAACTCTAATAAGAATAGTCTACCCTATCAAAGATGGGCATGAAGTACAACACTACCTCTATAGATTGCACACTAATAGGTACATAGTTTTCAACATTTTCAATTTACTTATTTTTAAGTAATATTATTATAATAGTCTTGAGAGGATTTGACCCCACTTGTAATTTTTGATGATCAATTCCTTCCCTTTAAATCTTTAAAAAGAGAACCCTACATCATAAGGCCAATTGGGTAAAAATAGATATACTCTTACTAAAAGTAAAAATTCACGGGATAAGCAACCCCACAGAGGGGTGATTGGGTCCAAAGAGAAATGGACCATCTTGGCCCAATATATTCCTCTTCTTGGCCCACGTTGCCCCAAATTAGCAATTGTATTTACAGCTTCAACTCACGAGCTGAACCAGTTAACTCATGGCAGGTAAAGGTTGTAAAAAATTCAACTTGTTTGGATATCGCTCTTTTTGACCCACACATCATAGCAGGCTAACCCGCCAACTTGTTGGTTAGCCCATCAACCCACTTTTTTTAAAAAAAAAATAAAATTGATTTATAAAAAATATGTAAATAACTTCTAATCATAATATAAGCATACTTAAGATTCGATGTTTGTTGATAATTTGATTTGTGGTTTATATTTAGTTTGAATTCAATTTTATAAAGTATATTAGATATTTAAATTGTATTGTTTAAAATTTGATTTAGATATTTTATGTTCAAGTTGTAATATATTTTTATAAATTAAATTTATAAAAAAGGATATTTTATTTTAGATATTAAAAATATATTTCAAATTCAAATTGAAAAAAAAAAATATTATGGGTAAGAAAAATATGAATTTTTTTAAAAAAGGTGGCGAGTTGGATTGGATAAATCACAGCCCATATGCAAGCAGGTATTTCTCATATGTATAACATCTATAAATGAACATACATTGTCTACACTAACAGGGGTTGAATCTAGTGAAATTAGTTAGTTTATCACAATATAACAAATCAATATTCAAATTCCCATGGGAGAAATGACAACATTTAATGCAAGACAAGATTGTCATTAAAGTGGACCTAGTTAGGATGCTCATCAAAGTGACAAGTGTTTGAGCAAATTTCAGTAAATACTTAAAGTTAAATGAAGTTGGAAGAAATTGGGTTGCCAATAGTATAAAAATGATCAAATTCCACTACTGCAATCAACACAGGATGAATAAATGGATGAAGATGGATTGTATTGATGGGTACAACGTATGTTGTAGTAGAGAAGAGCAAGAGAGAGATCTGAGAGAATAATCGTGAGTATAGTGCCTTCAAGAGCGAGGGAGAAGAGAGTAGGAAAAGGCAGAGCGAATATCTAGAGTACAAAGCATTCAATGTGTCCTTAGTGAAAGGTAGAGCAAAAATAAAGGGTTAATATGCATTTTTGCCTCGAAAGTTTTCACGAATGAGCGATTTTGCCCTGGAAGTTTTTTGTGGCTCAATGTTTCCCTTAGGGTGTGTTTGGTTGGAGGGGAGGGGAAGGAAGGGAAGGGAAAATGATCCCCTCCCCTCATTTGGTTTTAAATTTTGGAGGGGAGGGAAGCTTAAATTTACCCTCCCCTCCCTTCTAAACACTATTTTGGCTCCCCTCCAAATTGGGGTTTTTTGGAGAGGATCCAAATTTTTTTGACAAGTTTACCTTTTTAATTTTTCTCCTATTCCATTAATGCCTTTGAAGAAAAATATTATTAT
This sequence comes from Vachellia collinsii, assembly GCA_006871305.1. NCBI lineage: Eukaryota > Viridiplantae > Streptophyta > Magnoliopsida > Fabales > Fabaceae > Vachellia > Vachellia collinsii. The sequence continues at coordinate 2,238 of QFDD01013113.1, forward strand.
AATTTAAAATATACTTTAATAAAATAAAAATAAAAAATAATATAATAAAAATATATTATTATAAATTAATTAAAAATATTAATTATATAATTTTAATTAAAAATTAATTATAAAAACAAAATATAAATTATTTATATTTTATAAAACTAATTTATAAAAAATAAGTTATTATAAATAAAAATATATTTTAACAAAATAAATAATAAATAAAATATATTATTCTTAAATTAATAAAAAATAAAAATCATAAAATTTTAATTAAAACATATATTATACAAATTAATTAAAAATAAAATATATTATTATAAATAAAAAAATATTATTATTTTTTCAAAATATAATATCACAAGGTAAATAAAAATATTAATGCATTAATTAATGTTAATGTATAAATTAATTTATATAATATATAAATAATATGTAAGGGTAAAATAGTAAATTACTAGCATTCCTTCTCTCTCATCCCCTCTTAAACCAAACAAGGGATTATTAAAAATACCCTTCCTCACCTCCCCTTCAATCAAACCAAACAAGGTGATCACTTCCCTTGCCATTCCTTACCCTTCCCTCCATTCCCTCCCCAACCATCTCTTCCCTTCAAACCAAACACACCCTTAAAGTTTAAAAACGTAGTAATGCCGCCCCTACATTAAAAAATGTTAAATTTGATCATTTGTTTGACTGAATATCTAACATGGCATTCTTACTTATCCAACTCATCGCCACCTGAGCTTTTTTCTTCCCCACCCACATTGCCTTCCTCTCCACCTTTGTCGGCGTTACTGTCCCTTTCTCCTCTCCGCCATCGCTCGGACCCTCCTTCCCCCAAACCAACTCTGCAGTTCCCTTCTTTCCATCTTTTGCTCTCATCCTCCAACGTGTCCAAAGGCAATCCAAGGAAAAATCCACTTTCGCTGCTCACCACCTGCCCTACTTCCATGCACTCTCTTCTCTTCTCCCTATCTTTAACATTATCTACAATCTTCTTCTTCTAACTATCAACGCTGCATCTTGTTTCTTCTTTTGCAAATGATATCAAACGCCATGTCCACACTGAAGGATTGCACCGGTTCTGGTCAGCAAGCAATCGCATCAATTATTTTCACATCGTGTTTTGATTATACATCCTTCCCCTTTCAGAACAATATTCCACTCGTTGCTTACGTACCTTATCTTCAGGAATTGGGAATGCTGATCTTATTGGCTGTTTAGTTTTAAGAATGAGGATCATTTAGTTAGCAGATTATATATATATTGTTACTAATTAACGACAAGCTGGGGAAGAATAATATGTAGAATTAATGGAGTGAAAGTAGCTGCACAACCACGCCATGCCATCTTCCTAGGCTTTAAGATTCTGCAACTCACCTGCCATTCCCATTTCTCCACAAAAATCTAGTCAAAAGTTCATGCAATATAAGATAGACCACTCAAAATCTAAATCTGAGGAATTGATATGATTTTGTCAGGAATATCAAGCCATCTCCTTCTTCTTGGGCCCTCAGAATGTCGGTCGATCGCTTCTGAAAATGCAGCCACTGGTGTGAGACGCGAAGCTGGCATGCTACGCTGGGTGGTACGCCAACCAGAGGCGGCGTGACTGTGAGCTTCAGCACTCGAACGGCCCTTACGACAGGAACATATTCTGGGGCATCGACAAAAAAAATGGCCTGACACTAAGCTGGATCTGTTTTGTGCATGGTCTTTGTTTATTCCAGCGGCGTGGGTGTCAGAGAATATATTATGGTGGTCACCGGCTCAAGTTGCGGGGGGTGGGTTTGCAGAAGAAAGAGAAAACAAAGGATAGGGGAGATAATGAGACGGGGTGAAATGCCAAATAACTACCACGTGGAGGACTGCAAAGTCAGTCAAAATAAATTAAACAGTCAAACTTAACGGGAGTTAAAGGTTAGGTAATTTTGCTACATTTTTAAATTTTTCGAGGCAACATTGCATTATTTTTAAACTTCAAGAGTAACATTGCTATGATAAAAACTTCCAGGGTAAAATTGCTCCTTAGCGAAAACTTCCGAGACAAAAATGTACCTTAACCCTAACAATTGGTCGTCGGCTCTAGTCACCCATTGGCAGTGTCTAACGACCTTCAAGAATCTTAAGATAGTGGTCGCTACATCTTCCGATCCTAACCGTCGAGGGGGGGAGCTAGTGATAGACGTGAACTCCAGGTGTAACTCCATGTGCTCCCAAGACGCTTGACCATTTGGGCTTTTAGTGAACCACGTCTTGGGCTAGTCTTGTCTGCTAGGCCTTGGACTAGTTTGACCCAAGTCATTTTTTGGACATACAGTGAACTCTTCTAGTCCATTTGATTTGGATCATTCATGTTTGATTATAGACAATCCTTATTTGAGTTTTTTAAAACTAGCAATTTTTTTTTATAAAAAAAATCATTATTTGAAAATATAATAGTTATGAGATTAATTTTATTTTCGATTTTATACCTATTAATATAAGTTTTTTCATAAAAAAAATCAAATCTGGACCATCCAAATCAGATCTAAATGAGCCAAATCTAATAGGTTGGAGGAGCTCATCACTTTTGATGAGCACCCTAATTTATTGGTATACCTTCTTTTTTTTATTTGTTGATAAAGGGATACCTTTCTTATTATGCCGGAAAAAAAAAAACAACAATGTCTGCCATTAATGTTTTGAAATTTGAACTCATCAATTTTAACACCCTGTTTGGTACCATGGAATGGAAATGTGAGAAGTGGAATTGGGGTTGTAAATGAAAAATTGATTTGTTTAATTGGTGGGAACTCAATTCTATGAAACCATCAGTTCCATCAAAATGGGTTCCATAGGTCTACCGTTCCATGGATCTACCCATGGAACCCATCTCAGTTCCATGGAACTAATAATTTTGGACAACTTTACCCATCATCCCTTTCATCACAGCCTCCCCACCATCGTTCACCTTCACCGGTCATGGTCTCCCCCTCTGATGTCCACCTCTATAGTCCCCCCCGCATCGCGTCTTCCTCACCCCTCACGTCTTCCTATGGCATCGACCTTCATGGTCACCTTGCGTACCGTATTCCTCCAGTGTCCACCTTCATTGTCCCCCTCGCATCGCATCTTCCTCCAAGTCTAGATCCATGGTCCACCTAGTGACAACGATGGATGACGACGACAACGTCCTTGTCTCCTTCCAGATCTGAGAACTTTTTGATGGATTTTGATCAATTTTGGGTAGAACATTGGAGCATGATGGCGATGAATTTTGTTGAACGGTTTGGGAAGAACAATGAAGATAGTGACGGAGAATGACGGAGAATGGTGCAACGAGAAGAGTGATTTGTTGTTACCGTCGAACTAACCCTCGGAGACGCCATCTAGTTTGGGAAAGACGAATTGGAAAAAAAAAAAAAAAAAAAAATCTCTTCTTCCCTTGCATCCTTTGATTCACAAACTTGCAATCATGATTTGTTGATTGAGTTTGGATTTTGATTAGTTATTTAGGTGATTGATTTTGTTACAAGATTTTCTCCAATGGTGGCTGTAAGGGAAGAAGAGATTTTTTTTGTAAAGGGTATTTTAGTATTTTCCCATTACAAATTTATATTTTAATTAAATTATATGTTTCACTTCTTGCAACCTACCAAACATAATTTAAAACCCACTTCCATTTTCATTTCTATTTTCAATTTCATTTTCACTTCCACTTCCATTAAAATAACTTCTATGTACGTGACATAAATTCTCATATTTGATTTGAGGGAATTATTTTGCCTTTTTTTTGTGTGGTGTTTTAGGACTCAAAAGTCAAAACTAGTTCCACGACCGCATAACTGAACCCGCAAAACTCCACACGAAGGTATGACGATAGAATTATATGTTGGTTAGTAATAACAAAAACATAACTATAAAACCATTTTTCCAACCACATTAATAAATCCACTCTAAAAGTGTCTGAGAACATTTTTAAAAAAATGTCCACGTCTAAGGAAATTGATTTTGAATTTGTTTAGTAACAAACTTGATTTTAAATTACTATCTCCAATCCTAAAAATAAAATTTCATCATCTCAATGGTCATTATATTGTCCCAAAAGAAAAAAAGTATTTTTCTTGCAAAACAAAAGGAGAAAAAAACTTGAAATCAAATGAAACAAAATCCTGTTGTCTACTAGATAACATCATTTGCTTAAATAAAACATTTACTTTGATTTTTAAACTTTTAAGTAACTTAAACAAAAAAAAAATAATAAGTATAACACTCCAAAACATTTAATTTCATAAATTAGAAGTGCTGCTTGACGAGAATGTTCAAATCACATAGAAATTATGAGTCCTAAATATATAGTATTAGTAATTTACCTGAACATATTTGTAATAATAACTGCAACTGAAAAGACAATGAAGCACTTGAAGATGAAACTCAGAATAATGATTCTTAAAATAGATACTTCTAACGCCAGAGGATTCGCAACCCATTGGGCTCACGTAGCTTTTTCTTTACAAATTAGACAGAAACAAATAAAAACTAAAAGCCTCGTTCTATATGTACAAAATGGGTTCCAAGAAACTAAATATATATCACAACTCATGGTTTTCTAACAAAACTAGAGATTTCTACATCTTCTCTTCTCTCTAAGTTCTGATTCTAATTTAGGGATTTCATCAAGTTTTTCAACTGAACAGCATCATGAGGTCTTCAATCCTACCTGACCGAACCTCATCATCTGTGAGGGCTCCAGATATCATCTTCTGCTTCTTGGCCTGCACTTGTTGCAGCCTCTCTTCCACCGTATCCTTTTGTTAGTTTCAACAATACACAGAACTTTCCAGTTAGTTCATTCAATCAGATATAGACACAAGAAAAAGTTTGTGATGTTTGTTTCCAAACTGAACCAACAAAAAACCATGAAGGAATCAATTGTACTAGAGGGAAAGATAAAAGGTCTGTATCTAACTACCGTAAAGAAAAACTCAACAAAAAACCAGGAAGGAATCAATTGTACAAGAGGGATAGATAAAAGGCCCGTATCTAACTACCGTAAAGAAAAACTATGGCCAATATGATCCACGTCAGTCTGGTGAGTTCAATCATTTGCAAACCAGACACAACAAAAAGTTTAAGATTTTTCTGGGCAACTGAACCAACAAAATGTAAGGAATATGTAGAAAATGCTAAAGAGAAACTTGGCCAGTATGATCCTACAAATAGGAGAATTAGAGACCAAATTCAAAGTCTGATATTCGGTAGGTTCAAGAACTTTAAACGACATTCTTCATCATTGTTTATCTAAGCATGAATGACCATGGCACTTATTAGACTAGATGACGAGGAAGAACTCAATCACAGTAATAGAACTTGCTGGCCAATTCAAGAAACCTCCATAAAGCCAAATGAAAAAAAAAAAAAAAAAGATCTATTCCAGTTTTAGTAATGTTGGATTGACATTGTTAGATAGAAACATTAGCTCACCTTGACAATGAATCTTCTAACCTTGACTGTTCTCTTTTGTCCTATACGATGGATTCTCATAATTGCTTGCTCTTCAACCGCAGGATTCCACCATGGATCCTAGATATTCATGAACCGAAACCATTAATAAATATCAAGACAAATGAAACTCCACAGGTTGAACAAACATAAACTTACCATTATGAAAACATTTGAGGCTGCAGTCAAGTTCAAGCCCACACCACCAGCTTTAAGTGACATCAACAAAACCTGAACATTGGGTTTAATAAAAATAATTCCGTAACTCATTACAATTTAAAAGAAAAGGAAGGATTTGGATTTCATTTATGTTCTTTACCCTTTCCTCAGCTGATTCATTAAACTCCTTCAAGACTCTTTCCCTATTCTTTTGTTGCAGTTTCCCATCAAATCTAAAATACCCAATTCCTTTCTTCTTCAAAGCAATCTCCAGGAGGTCCAAGAAGGCAGTCCATTGGCTGAACACAATGCTTTTTTCAACACGGCTATATCGCTGAATGCTTTCCAAGTTTTCCAAAAGCTTTGAAACCTTCGTAGACTCCTTCCACTCCTTCTCAACATCAGCAACCACGAATTGATTCTCAAATGGACAATTGATTAGATCAGTTTTGTTTAGCTTCTGACGACAGAGAGGGCAAGGACCGCTGATTTGGTTACTCCAGCTAGAAAGCAAGCATTCCCTACACATTCTGTGTGCACATGGAGTGAAAACAGGATCATCTGCAGATTCTAAGCATATTGGGCATTCTAGTTTTTCACCCTTGCGAAGAGTCTCTATGGCCTCTTTAACATATGCAAGCTGATTTGTCGAATTAGAGTTGAAATCGAGTAGTCTCTTTGAGAGCATGTCAAAGTCCACAGGTTTCTTTGAATTACTTCGGCTGCACATTTAAAGCCAGTTTTCATCATGTAGAGAAAAGGGGAAAAAACAGAACTGTATGACATTATACATCTATCAGACAGCATGACACCTTATGTCGCATCAAGACCTATTTTGACATATGGTGCTATCTTATCCATGCTTCTTTGAGTAATAGTTATGAACTTACAAGCCCGTATCTTAATGTGCTTGTCACACCTACCTAGTGATCAGAAACGGATGGTTACAACACTGTCTCAACCGCAATAATAACTCAAGAATGTTGGCATAGTTGCTGAGAACTTTTCCTTGCCCGACATACTGGTCGAATTCTTGCTGTTTACATGACAAAGGAAAATTGTGAGGTGATTCTAATTTACAAGTTTGGTTCAAATTCTGAGCTTATTTCCATCACATTACGAGGCAAAAAAAAATTGAAACAAAAAGGATATCAGGGATAGTGATGGAAAACTTACTTTAGATTTCCTGAAGAGGGCATTATACAATTCAGCTTCAGCTGCTGACTGTTCGCACTCAATCATTTGAGTGTCAATCGATGGAAGAACAAGTATGGGCCTGGAAATAACACGACATATTGAACATGAATATGATGAAAAATTTAAACTTGATTCAGAGGAGAAACACCCAGTTTATTTGAAGTGAGAATGATCACCTTCCGCAATTATCCTTTGTTTCCTTGGTTCTTCTTAACATCAATGGCTTCAAAATGGCCTTGACTAATTTCAAGCCTCGAGGATCACCATTCTCATAAGGCCGTTGAACCAATTTATTAAACCTACAGAGATGCGAAGAATAATTTTTTTTTCAAAAAAAGAAAGAAAGAAAGACGAAAAATAGAGTACAAGCATTATATGCTACACTTTTCTTTAATGTTAACTACAAGTGAGCAATGCCATTTCATCATACCATGCAAAATTGGCCCATGGTTCAACATGCAAGAAGCACAAGAGGCTGAATAGGTCTTCCAAGCTATTCTGCAATACATAACACATCATAAATAAGGTAATATCAAGGTGAACTCTTAACAGAAAATTCTAGCAATATGATGCACTAGCATCCGTAATACGTAAAGCACAATAAACAAGGTGAAACCTGTAGAGGGGTTCCAGTAAGACACCAACGGCAGTGTGAGGACAGTGTAAAAGCAGCTTGTGCAGCATATGATTTATAGGCTTTAATGGAATGAGCTTCGTCTAGGACCACCCTGTGCCAGTTGACCCTATGGTAAATGCTGTCCTCTTTATACTGCATCAAAAGCCATATATGAGGAAATTTTTTCTATGCACATGATGCAAATTGAAATAAGGATGAAGAAACATCATACTTACAGCTTTATATGCATCTCCAAGGACACGATATGTTGTTAAAACAACATCATACCCTGAGATCACCCGAGGATCATAGGTTCTATGGCCACC
>QFDD01013119.1:0-10531 GCA_006871305.1 Vachellia collinsii
CATAGTTAAGTGTGGTATTTATTTGAATAAGCAGCAGACAAACATGGAGAATATTCACTTCGTGTCTCCTAGGGTTTTTTCCATGAATGCTTCAAGACCTTCACTGAAACGAAAAGCCATAGCTTCTCCTCTTAATGAATCAGCCAAGAAGCTCTTGAGAAGTTTCAAGGCAGCTGATAAAGGAAAACTCAAGCAAGGGACAAAGTGAGAATATATACTTTCTTCTACTGACTGTGGTTTAATTATTTTTTAAGGTTTTTGCTTATTATTAATTTTGTTTTCTTTCATGAATTGTAGGAGAAGAAGACGACACCAAGTTATTCATTCGTGGTACAAGACGGTTTATCCAATGGGCAAGCATTTTTGGAGATTTCTTTACTATTAACTTTCAAAACCATAATTGCTGCCCCATTGTCAGTTAATCAACTAAAAAGGATTTTTCCCCCCCGAAACATGATTGTTGATTTAATTTCCATGTGAAGATTATCTTTTTTTAAAAAAAAATGCATTATCATTGTGTATTGGTAATTCATGTTTTTGACAGAAGGAATGGTAGTATATCCAATTAAAAATATCTTAATGCTTTATTCCTCAATTTCATATATTCTAGAAACTTGGTAGAATTGTTAGAATAGTTGTCAATTTGTTCAAATCCAGTAAAGAATTACCAGGAGATTTTCCTTCCAATCATTTTTTTATTTCCTTAAATCTAAACTTAATATATCAGTATTTAAGAATATAATGCTATGTTAGTATATAATAATGTGCTGTCTGTATTTAAAATTGTGATATCAATATTTTCTCTGTTTTTTTTTCAGGTAACAATATCAATATTTTCTAATGTTGAGACTATTGTATTAAAATTGAGTATTAATTAAAATGACGTTTTAAGCATAAGAGATCAAACTAAAACCCTTAGATGATCAAAATTGAGCTCTTGCCTTAAAATAAAATAAAGTTATCACTTACCAAATGGGTTATTAAAAAAAGGAACAGAAGGACAAGTGATTTTCTGTCCTTGCGCTTGACAAAACAAGAGAAAATAAGAAAGAGAGAAAAGTAGGTAATTTCAAATGAACAGTAATAATCTTACAATTTTTAGAAAAATATTCATAAATAATAAAATTTATTATTTTACCATATTTATTTATATAATTTCCATAATATAGTATAATATGAAATTAAATATAACTTTAATTTTAGTCTCAATTTATAATTATTTTATCAAATTTACTTCTTTTAAAAAACATTTTTTGAATTTTTGTATAATAATTCTAAAATAATTCAAAATTTGAGAATATATAACATTACACACACACGGCCACCTGATAATGACTTGTAACTATCAGAGTATAGCTAGCTTACGTGTCAGACTGGCTTACGTGTCTGTCAAGTGTCACGTGTAGTTCGTTATGGATTCCGTTGAGATGTTATTCTGTTGTAGTTCTGTTATAGTTCGTTACTGTAGTTTGTTCCTGAGATCTCACGTACTGCTCAGTCTATAAATACTACTGTACTCGTTCACTTATGCAATAAGACAGGCAGATACTTCCTCGGACATGTCGTGCAGTTTGGCTTGTTGAAGAAGAGTTATTTGTGTTATATGCGCAGTTGAAGAAGAGTTATGCTTGTTAAAGATGAATTGCAATCACTAAAAAGGATGATTTTTTTGATATTTTTGATCAATAATTTTACAATTAATGACTAACAAAATGTTAATTAAGATAGTAAACAGTTATATTTTTGTAAAAAGAAAATAAAAATTCAAATTTTGCAAAACGCATTGTTAGAAGGCATTTAACACTAGTACTCTTAATTTAATGGAGATTAATCTTAAATTTAAAGTAACCCAATCATATTCTCAATTAGACAATAGAAATCTAGGGTGGAAGAATTTTTAGATAATTTTCTCAAACTAAAATTTCAAAAAGATGTTAATAATTTATTACACTGATGTGGTCCCCACCGTACTTTGCTCCTGTGCCTGTTCGCCACCTCACCTTCCACTTCCTCTTTATTTACCTTCAACGCTAAGCCTCAATGCTTCCCTTCCCGCCTTATCCCTCTGTTGCTATCAACTTCCACAAATACATAGCAAAAAATTATTAGTAAAAATATTTTTATATGAAATTTTCAAAGATAAAGGGAAGTATTCTTTATTTATTTTTGAGTTTCATAGCTATATTTCATTATGAGACCTAAATATAACCGTACTTTCATCATCCACTTCCATTTAAATCTTCCTTGTCTCATGCCTCTAAACCTCTAGAATTAATCCATACATAGATATGTGGGGACCTGCCCCTGTCTCTTCATTAAATGGGTTCAAATATTACATTCTTTTTATTGATGATTATAGTCACTTCTCTTGGATATTTCCATTGAAAAACCAAGGATGAAGCTTTAAAAATGTTAATTCAGTTTAAGAATCGCAAAATAGTTCAAAGTGACTTGGTGAAGAATATAGAGCCTTTTCAGGTCCCTTATAAGAATATGGCATTCATTTTAGACACTCATGCCCATATACATCATCTCAAAATGGAAGAGCTAAGCGAAAACACAGACATATAGTTGAGTTAGGACTCACACTACTTGCTCAAGCTAAAATGCCACTATTACTGATGGGAAGCATTTCATACAGCAATTGCCTTGATAAATCGATTGCCTACTGATGTTATGAATGGAGACTCACCATACTTTAAGATGCTCAACAAATCTCTAGATTATGAGAATCTCAGAGTGTTCACATCTACCTGCTATCCTTGCTCAGACCTTACAATGACCATAAATTGTAGTTCAGAATCATTAAATGTGTCTTTTTGGGCTATAGCAATGCTCACAAGGGTTTAAGTGCTTAAGCCCTACTGGAAAAATTTATCTATTTAGACATATGGTATTTAATGAGACTGATTTTCCTTTTGCAATAAGGTTCATTAATAGAAGGTCTGTACCTGAAGAAATAGTGTAGCTGAGATCCTTTTTCACTCCTTTACTGCCTAGAGCATCATCAAAATCAGTTCCTGGTGCTAATTCTTCATCTGACCTAGTAGTTGTTCACATAGAAAAGACTACTACTAGCTCTTCCTCTGCAAATTCTCAAGAATCTCCTAGCACCAGTCAATCTTCATAGCTCTCCCCTACTGTTTCCACTACTCATGAGGATGTGGAAACTGAATGCTCATTTCATCAACCTGCTATTTCACAAACAGAACAGTCAGAAAATGCCCCTCAACAATTAGCTGTCAAAAATCAACACTCCATGGTAACTAGAAGCAAAGCAGGAATCTCAAAGCCCAAGACACCATTTGTTGGACTTGTCACTATAGATAACAAGGTTGACGACATACTAGCCAGTGTGAAAGATGCACTTCTAGACAAGGATTGGAAAGTAGCAATGCAAGATGAATATAATGCGCTAATTAGAAACAAGACATGGAAGCTAGTGCCTTACACAGGCCAAATGTCATATTCCAAATTTTTTGACCTAGAAGTCTAAGGGCGAGCCTGGATGATATATACTACCAAGTCTAGTTCTGCGAAGTTCCTTGGCCGATAGAAGATTCTCTGGAAATTATATATCATGTGGTTCAGCAAAGGAAATATTCAAGGTGAAAGAAAATGGAAAAGAAAAGGATATATATGGAAGTAGCAAGTACAGGAAGGACAAAAGTGTCATTTTGCTAAATGCAGGAAAAAGTAAGGGTAAACTGAACATTTTGAAAAGTAAAAGACCAAAGTGTTATTTTGAAAAGAGACCTAAGTGTGAATTCAAAATTCTTAGGACCAAATTGTCATTTTGGAAATTCAATGATATTTTGGTAAATTGAGAAAAGTCAAGGAATATTTTGGTCAAAGTTTGACCAAAATATTAGAAAATCTTACAGAGTCCCAAAATATAGAGAAAAATTCACTAATCAATAATTGAGGCCCAGTTTCAATCAAAATGACATAAATAACCTTTACGGGAATTTTAAAAAATTATTCAATATTTGGCTATTTAATAAAATAATTAGTCAAATATGATTATTTGAGATACCTAGAAGCCTTAGATATTTGGTTTCAGAGTAAGGGAAAATAGCTCAAAAATTCTAGTATTTTATAAAATTGATTTAAAGGGAAATGCAAAACTAGTTTGCTGGAACAGAAGAAAAGAGGTCCAAAAAAACCTCGAAACATGGTTTTTTTCGGAAATTAATTAAAGACACATTTGGAATGGGAATTGAGAAAGGAAAAATGATAATAAGTGCAAAGGAACCATAGGAATTTTTATTGACACTAAATTAGTTTAATGATCAAAAAATCCCATAAAAGCATTTTCGGAAGAAAATTTTCAGGTAAAGTAACCATAAAGTAACTTCTATTTGATAAAGGAGATTGTGGAGCTTGAGGAGTTGCCACTTGTGCTCTTCTTATGTAGAGAGGAAAAGCAAGAAGAGATATTGATATAAATGGTAGATTATATCAATGTAAAGTTATTCTATCAGTGCAAATGGACCCCATAAGTTTTATAACATGTGTGCGGATTTTAAAACACCCTTTAATCCCCCATTTCTGCACATTTTTGTGCAGCCATAGAGAGAAAAGAGAGAGGAGGAGTTGTGGGTCTTCAAGGAGCAAGAGGAAGAAGAATCAAGCCAAAATCAAAGGTACTGGTGGTTCAAGCTTGATTTCTTTCATTTAATTGATCTATGAGCTCTATTATCTCTTTTAATCGGTGTATTTTTTCCCTATGGTGCTTTGATTGAAGAGTTCAAGAGAGGGTATTGAAAGGGGCTAGAGTGAGAAAATCAAGAGGAGCAAAAATTGGAAGTGGTAAGTGGTTCCAATAAATTGTATGCTTAAGTTGCTACATATTGATGTTTGGTTTGAATTGATTTGAGCTTGTTTGTAATTTTTTGCATGAAACCACAGTTCATGGGCTGCTGCATGGAATTGATCTGTAAGGGGAGTAATGTTTTTGTGTTGTTAAATAATTGGAAAATGGTCTAGGAATGATTTTATGCATGTATAAAGAAAGAGAAGTTGAAAAATCATGTCTTTTATTTTTTTCTTTACTGTTTCTGCCTCAGGGAAATGGAAGAAGGAATGTGTTTTTGATGATTTTTATGCTTCTATTGAGTTTAAAATGAAAAATTGTACAGGGTACAAGTGAGAAACTAAGTTTGGAAGTATTATAAACAAAGATTGGAATTTTGTGCAACAACTCCCTTTAAGTTGCTATTTTGAGTAGTTGAAAAGGAAGGAGGTTTCTTTTGAGCTATTTGAGCTTAAAAATGGAATCTACGTGCAAAATTATAGAAAAGAAGCATGTTAGATAAATTTTGAAACCCATGGATGCAAAAGTGCAAAGTTAACGTTAAAGAAAGCAAGTTAAGAATAGTTATGAAGAAGTGATGCTATAATAGTTCAAATGTGTTAGCAACCTTTATGTGATGTTATCCAGGACCATTGGACATTAAGGAAAGAGTTGACAAGCAAAGGACCAAGAAAAGCAAGGCGAAAAAGGTAGCTTAGCAATTATTGTTTTAATTACATTTCATTATATTTATTGCATGATTACTTGCTTTGCTATGATTTGAATAACATGCCATGGTATGAATGATAAGGTTATGACATGATGAAGATTTGTTTCTATGCTATGTTGTGTGACGTATAAGGTATGCATAGCACTTTATTTTCAAGGTTAAATTGAGCATGTATCATGTTTTAATGGAAGTTATGTGATTGAATAATAGTTGCTTATGCTACTAAGATTCTCAAGAATCTTACCCAACCAATGTAACCAAACCCTAGGACTACCTTTGTCCAAGAAGAGAAGAAGAAAGAAGGAGAATGCTTGGAGATTTGATAAGTGCTTGATGATCATTTAAAAATTATAAATACCCATAAGGGTATTATGTGTTGATTATGATTGATAGCATGTGTAGTAATAGATTTTATTTTCAAGCATGCTAGAATAGGTCAAAATGCTCCAATGGTATTAATATTGCAAATTAAAGCAATCATACTTCACTTGGACCAAGTAAAAACAAAATGGGGATAAAAGTCAACAAAATTAGACCTAAAGTCGATTGACTCATTTTGAACCAATCGGGTGAGTTAGGACATGATATTTTACCACCAAATAGATCTAATTTTTTCCTTTACAATGAGTAGTAATTCATCCTAATATGATAATCGTGCTGAGAGATATGTCCTTCCAAAATTGGGCAAAAATACTAGAAAAATATAAAATGACAAAATGAACAGTAACCTTTGAATTAAAACTGGATATGATTTTGAAAATAAAATGTCTAGAAATTATTTTTTCTCTTTAGACTATCCAGTTATCTTCCCATAGAACTTGGAACCACTCAATTTTGATTTTCTTACAATTAATTATGATTTTTCAAAGTTAAGGCAATTTTTGGAGTGTTATGAATAACTTCATTTTAGACAAGTTATGACCAACTAAAGTGATTTCAAATGCTTCCGTTGGGTATGTTAATAGGATAAAACTAAGGGTATTACACTAAAAGAATGTAGTTGACTGCAAATGAGTACTAAAAAATAAATGTAATGCTGATGGTTCATTTCAAAAACAAAAACCAAGGCTAGTTGCCAAGGCATTCCAACAAAGTTTAGGTATAGACTTTGATGAAACCTTCAGTCTAGTTTTAAAGGCATCAACACTGCATTTTGTCCTCACACTGGCAAAAACATTCAACTGGAAAATCATACAAATGTACATAAACAACGCATTTCTAAATGGAGAGCTACAGAAAACAGTTTTAACGAAGCATCCAGAAGGAGTTACAGACTTAACGTTCCCAAATTATGTTTGTCTACTTTACAAAGCTATATATTTATGGGCTCAAGCAAGCACCCAGAGCTTGGTTCAAAAAGCTGAAATCCACTGTACAAGGTTGGGGTTTCCTTCATTCTAGGAGTGATTCCTCACTATTCTTTCTCAAATATGAAAACTATGTTATGTTTGTACTTATTTATGTTGATGAAATTATTGTGTTTGTGTGTGATCTACTAGGCGAATTTATAGAATAAGAGTTGGAGGGACTTAATAAGTCACTTGAATTGGATTGGAATGATGTGGAAATACTAGTTACATGTCACACAAAGAGATATAGACAGAGATAATTGTGGAGTTTATGTTGACAGGAAGCAAACAAACATGGAGAATGTACGGTTCAAGCCTTCTTGGCTTTCAAAAACTTCAATGAAACAAAGAGCCATAGCTTCTCCTTCTAAGGAACATCCTGTAACACCTCACTTGTCACATCTTTGACTTCATTAGAGACTACTATTGAACCTCTCTAATTCTTTCCAAGGTTAAAATGGAACAAGGAAATGAAATTCCATAGTTAGCCAAAAGTCACTATTCATTTGGCAAAAATTCAGATTTTTAGGTCAATTTTGAAAATTCATAACTAATTCTAAAAAATCAAAATTGAGTGGTTCAAGTCTCTAAATGAATTTTATGAAATTCTCTACAAGGAAAAAAAATACCAATTTATCCAATTTCTTCCCAATTAATACAGTTTAATACGTGAAATTATACTGTTCATATGATAATTTTTCATTTTTCCAGGTTTTTCTCCTAACTTTGGGAGACAATAAATTTTCGTACAAATGTCCAAATCCAATGAAATTGGTCTCATTTTGAAGCTTACCATATGAACTGTTTGTCTAGAAAAGTTTATAGTATTTTAACTTCATTTGCTATTTTTCCCAGCAGCCTAAAGTTAGGGTCTTGGCAAGGGTGTTGGATATCTTTATGCCTTTTTAACTTATTCAACTTCTAACTAGACATGCATGATTCCATTCCACATAATTCCTTAACAAGATAAGAATATACATACACAAGATTACCCAAGTATCCATATAGCAAATATGTGGATACTTACTTTACATTAGTCTTAAAAATCCACAAAACACTTTAACATAAAACATTAAATTGTATTACACATCATAATTCATATAGAGCTTCCCTTACTCCCCTACCATCTTGCCTTTGCCCTTACTTGCACTTGAACCTAAAGAATGTTATTTTGAGAGAGTGAGATTTCATAGAAATCCCCATAGCAAAAACACTAACATGTCCATTAACATGCATGACAACTATTCATTATTCAGCTAACATGCATGAAACACTTACATTCATATTTTTTAGGCACTTTACACATAACCATGGTATGTTAAAACACATTAATACATATTCAAATATCACACAATTGACATGCAACATAGCATAATCAACAAATAATCACCAAGGGCTATATTAATGCAAAGTTAGTAGTTCTTGCTACCTTGACTTCCTTTACTTTCCTTGTGAATTTGCAAACTTCTTCTTGCTACCCCAAATTCTTTCCTTAGTAATTGGACTTCCTACATATAATATAATTCAATAGGGATCAATATTAAGTCATTACCAAGTCTTTAAACATGCCAAAACTCTTTTTCAACATTAGGGGTTCTACAACCCTTTAACTTGTTACACTTGATTCTAATGCTTCCAAAATCATTCTCTCACTTCTACCCTACACAATTTTGCATTTTAAATCCAATGAAAGCATCAAAATCATCAAAAACTCATTCCTTCTCTATGGTACCGGTCTAGACGAAATTTTCAATAAATGACAAAAAAAATGATTTTTCAACTTCCTTTGCATGTAGGTGCATATTCTTGTTCCTTAAGTACTTCTCATGCATTGTGGGGCTCAAAAACATCACTTCCTTTACTCATGTAAAACAGGGCAGCATGCCCCCTAGGGTTTGAAGATTCCAAAAATTCATATACATCATCAACCAACACAAAACATACACCAATCAACTCCCTAACATGCATGGAACAAAACCTTACCAATAGATTCTTCTAAATCCCTCTCTTTTTCACTTTTCTCTCTCAAGAATCATATTTTTCAGCAGCCATAATCCACAAAGAAACATGAAAATACACCTATAGGATTGAAGAGAAGAGGCTAAAGAGCAAGAATATGAAGAAATTTGTACCAAAATACAACTTGCCTTGGATTTGTGGGACCTTATCTTCTCTTCTTTGCTTTCTCTCTTCACGCCACTTGCTCCTTCCTTTCCTCTTATGTTTGGCCGACTTTGTGCTGCTGGAAGTGGAGGGAATTAATGCCTTGAAGGATATAAAAGAGGAGGTGGCATGTGTATTAATTAAAGCGGGTCCCATTTGTATTGATAAAATAACTTTACACTGATATATTCTACCACTTGTTTATGATATTTTATCTCTCCTTTTAACCTTGAAATATGGCTCTCACAAGTGGAAAAATATAGTCATTTCTTTCTCCTTTTTAAAATACTTAAGTTTCCATAAAATAGCTTTATGTTACCGAAAATGCTTTTCGATGATTTCTTGATCACTTGACTGATTTAGGGTCATTGAAAATTCCTAAATTCAGATTATACTCCCATGATTTTTCTCTCCCCAAAATGCTTTCCGGAATATCTTTAATTAATTTTTAAAGAAAATCCAAATTCCATGTTTTTCAGCTCTTTTATTTCCGATCGGGGAAACTGTTACTAGCTTTCTCTTGAAAATAATTTTATACAATACTAGAATTTTCAAGCTATTTTTTCTTACTCTAAGATTAGATATTTGAGACCTCTAGGTATTTCAAATAATTATTTTACTAAATAGCCAAATGTTAAATAACCTTTAAAATTCCCGCAAAGGTTATTTATGTCATTCTAATTTAAATTGGGTCTCAATTGCTGATCAGTGAATTTTTCTCTATCTTTTAATACTCTAAAAATTTTTCTGGTATTTTGGTCAACTTTGACCAAAATACCCTTGGACTTTCACTTATTTACCAGAATGCCCTTGAATTCCCTAAATGGCAATTTGGTCCCTTCATTTTCTTTTTCTATTGTTCTCTGGGCCCTACTTCAGCATACCATTACTTGTTTGGCTTTTATTTTAGTTATAGAAAATACGGGTATTACACAACCTAAGAAGTTGCTGGGAAAGTTCAAGACTACTCATAAAGGAAAGATTGATAACACAAAGAGAAGGACAAGGTGGTGAGCCTATCCTTCCTACTAATTATGATCGTTTCATAAATTTATTATTCTTAATTTGGTTAAATTCCCTCTCATATTGTGTTGTAGGAGAACTAATTAGCAACGCCGAAAATTTTATTCATGGGACAAGATGATGATTTTTCCGATGAGTAAGCATCGTCTTTGGAGATTTTTATATTGTTAGGCATCAATTATCAAATATTACAGTTGCTTATCTTCCAACTGTTTGTCAATTCCAGTGTGTGTCTGACACTCGTACCTCTAGAGGCAATCGTAAGAGCAACGCAAATCATGTCCGCCCAATCACATCTCTTCTCCCCCAAGGATCTCTGATGCGTGCCTCCAATTCACGTTGGTTGTTTTGAATTTCTTAATTAAAAAGAGAAAGTTCTGTGAAAAATATTTGAGGGGCCCGTTTAGATCTTGCAGCCAATCACTAACATTCTTTAATTGTTAGCTAATTACTATAATCCATATTCTCTGT
>QFDD01013120.1:0-10234 GCA_006871305.1 Vachellia collinsii
TTTTCTTCTCATAATATGATCTATGCTTTTAGGTTAAAGATTGTACGGTTAAAATTTAAATAAATTATGAATTATATTATAAACTACCAGATCTGAGCTGTTGATTTTTAAATTGAATTTGAGAATGAGATTAAGAGAAGAAAATGAGGAAAATAAAATAAGGAAAGGCTCCGAATCCATCTTACAATATTGAATAAGAGCGTTGCAGATAATTACAAAAAGAAATTTTACTTATATAATCTTTTATTATCGAAAAGGAAATTTATTTTCATCCATTAAGTCTCCGTAATTATTTTTTCTTGTAAATCTTCGATGTAACTGTAATAAATAAATATATTTAAGGAATTTATTCATAGAGCAAAAATGGATTATGCTCTTTATTGGCAATTGCATGAAAATAAATAAAACTTGGTAGGAAATGAAGCTAATTTTGTACCTGGAGCTGGAAGAAGGTTCGCGGTTCAACATGATCAACATGACACATGACAAATGACTTTGTGATGATAAAAAATTCTACAGATCAGATTCATGCAACAAACCATCGTGCACAAGTCACTCGTGATTATTTAACTACCAGTGGAAAAGAAGCATTTTCCCTCCTTAATTTATTCCTCATTCACAGACTTGTCAATGTAAACAAACAGATAGTCCAAGTCTACGACAGCTTTGAACGGGAGGGAGGGAGTGAAGAAGGCGATGAGTGAAGAATGTGAACAACGAGTTGGAAAGAAACGCGCTACAAAATTGACTGCAAGTCCACGGCAATGCACATGTTTATTTACTAGTCATCGATCTGATCCTCTCTTCAGATTTTCCCCTTTTTACCTCATATCATCCTTACATTTGAATTAAACATTGAAGGTTCAAATTTAATATCTTATAAAATTATATTATAATATCACTTGAATATAAAAAATGTCAAAATTTTGATACGAAAACGTTCACAACTGTGAACTATTTAAAAATAGAAGAATAATGATGTTATCAGACCTGACGCGTTGATAGTCAATCAATCCCTCTTGAAGCCACATGGTCGTTATTACCCTAAGGCCTGAATGGCATGAATTATATGGCAGAAAGTTGCAGTATTTATATCCTCCGATAACTATATTCGCGTAGAAAACCTTTGTTTATTTGAAAAATTATAATTAATAAATTGAGAAAATATGAACAAACTCTATGATTAATTTATTTTTTACTACACGAAATATATGTATCCTCCTATTATGTTGGAGACAATCATATCTGAAGCATTGTTGAACGTTAAACATGAATATTTCTTGTGAGGATTCAAACCTTGATTTGTTACGTTGTGAAAAATTAGTCCCTTCTATTAGACTTTACCCATTGATAGTTAGTTAATTCCTTTTGAAGGCACACGATCCTTAATTATTTATATTAGTGGTTAATGTTAGGATGTCTGTCATTCAAGAGGGGGTGAATTGGGTGTTTCAAAAAATTTTCAATTCAAATTTAGATTAATCAAAATATCCAAATCATAATTTAATAAAAATAGAGAATTAAATTTGATAGAGCAAGAATGAAATTACTAGAAATTAATGGAGATGAAAATAAGATGAGCACACAACAATTTATCCTAGTTTGACCCTCGCTGGCCTACATCCAGTCCTCAGACTCCTATGAGATTTGCAATCCACTATACCTTCCAAGTTTAACCAGATACTTAGAAAATCATTATAACCACATATTTAATATAACACTTGCATTGCCTATTTCAAGTTTATAACTGTGGGTACTTGAGAACCCATAAACTTTTCCAGACATTTATGAAACCCATTCAAATTTGTAACTGTTGGTACTTGAGAAACCCCACAAATTTAACCGGATATTTGTGAAACCGATTCAAGATTCTATCGTAGGTACTTGAGGACCTTTACAATCACTCCCTCTTATCGCATGTAAGGTTACACTCTATTTCACTTAGGTCTATCCTAAGTTACTCTCAGAAGGTTGGGATGATTTTATCTGGGAAATACTTCACTCTATGAAGTGGATTGTATCATCACTGAAGCTCACGGAGAAGTATAATATCAGAGTCTTAATGTTGTTATATGATTTCCTTGAATCCACACTCTGTATATTGTGCTTGGTGACTTCATATACTTCATCTCTTTTCTCCATTTGGTTGCTTCCTCTTATTTATAGATGTTGTTAAAATATATCCATTGGAGAGGAGCATCATATTTTACCGTTGGCTTTGGCTCTTGCGTTAATAAAGAGAATGAACTAGCCGTTGTGAGATTGTCTACTGAACTATTCGTTTGACGTAGAAGAAAATGTGCGTAAGATAATCTTGTTCTGTCATTCTTAGCTTCATCGTTCAAACATTTGGCATTGAATGTTGCTCTGACAAAAAGCATGGTTGTCATTGAGAATTAATCCGTTGAGCTGGAACACCAAAGAAGCCATCAGAGATGCATACCCTGTTTGCTAAATAAGATGGTCAAACATTTATGAGAGCAGGTATGGATTATGTCAAATGAGCATGTTTAAGGAAACTTTTCAAATAAAGTTGATGCTCTGACATTCTAAAACAAAAGTAAGATAAAGTGTATGCTTGAGTGCGTTTAACAATGCTCGAGTGCTGTTTGAAAATTGTCTCTGCAAAATTGAAATTTATGAAGAAGTACTCGATTGTTGAAAAAAAAATACTTGAGTGTCGTTTGAAAATATTCTGTTAGAACTAATATTTTGAGTCCAATACTCGAGTGTAAAAATGATTACTCAAGTGTTTTTAACACTTTTGATAATACTCGAGTTCTACTGGAAGTGTTAGAGAGAAGTAAGCTTTACTTCTAATGGTACTCGAGTATATCTGAGAGTGTTTCTCAATAAATCACTTGATACTCGAGTGTAGGAAATCATACTTGAGTGCTATTTGAAATCATTTCCATAAACTAATGTGTTTGTAGAAGTATTCGAGTGTGAAAAATATTTCTCGAGTATTTGTCAATACTTTCAACAATACTTGAGTATTACTGGAAGTGTTGAGGAGTAAATGATGAATACTTTTGCTTATACTGGAGTACATGTGGAAGTATTGTGAAAATATCATTGATATTCAAGTATTATAAATCATACTCGATTGTTTGTAAGTTTTTTTAATGCCAATACTTCCATTCATACTCAAGAACTTGTTGAAAATATTCCAAAATTACTTCAATACTTGAGTATTGTTAGCCAAACTCGAGTGTTGTAAGGTTTTGAACACTTATATTTTCATTCATACTCGAATGCACTTGAGAGTATGCTCATTTAGGGTCAAGACTCAAATATTAGTAGTCATACTTGAGTATTGTGATAAATACTCTTGTCCATACTTGAGTCTGCTTAAAAGTATTGTGTAAAAACACCATTCTGAGGCCAATACTCGAGTATTGAAGCTTGTACTTGAGTATTGTGATGAATACTCTTCCCCATACTCAAGTGTTGCTTGAAAGTATTGTGAAAAGGAAAATTTTGAGCCCGATACTCGAGTATTGAAGTTGGTACTTGAGTATTGCTCATGGTTTTAACTTTCATCAGCGCAGGTTCCAGCTCTCAGCACATAGCTCAACTTGCAATGGCCATAACTCTCTCAATTCAACTCCAAACTGTGCAAATAAGATATCCTTGGAAATTGCTTTGAGTGTACTTTCATATGCAAGAGGAATCATTCCAAAAGTTTCTGTCTCTTGAAAGCTATGATAGTCACATTAAGGAAAGGTCAGTGATGAAGTATTAAATATGACTACCAAGTTTAGAAATTCATATCTCCTTCATATGAAATTATTTGATGTTTTTCATGGTGTCTATGAAACTAATTTTGAGTCTAGTTTCATATGAAACTGGTTTTGCATCAATCAGACTTGTAGTTTGGGAGATATGATCAAAATATTGAACACATGTCGAGCTGAAAATGAAGCAGAGTTGAACAGAGGAGCTCGATACTCGAGTATTGATCATGATACTCGAGTATTGGCTCAAAAAATCCTCATATGCTAGTATTATGATGCTGTGCTCTAGTATTGCTTCAAGAAATCCTCATACTCGAGTTCTTGGATGCTGTACTCGAGTGAAAGCCTCAGGAAATAGTTTCAAACATTCAAATCAAGCTTTGATGAAGGGTAAAACAATGTATGATGATATAACATTTATTTGAAACATTTTAACATCCAAATTGAGTTATTTAACCACATTATCCTCCAATTCCAAATTGAATCTTAATGTTCCCCATTTATCATGCAAGTTCTTTCTTCAATTTTTCTTCTTCTTGATCATTCTCCATAATTCAACTTGACAATTTCTTTCCTTCATTTGACCAAACTACATAAAAAACAATTCATATTAAAATAGTAGTTAGTCAATATATACATGATACAAACTTTTTGCTCTTTTATATTTGACTTCATAAAAAATAATAATAGATAACAGTTAAAATAATGGGCCATAATCTAATTAACTGATGCATCAGTTCGGTTCTGTTATTTTCTAACTAGTGTTGTTTAGGTTGTGTATTGTCTATTCAAGAAGTCAACATGAAACTGAATGGGGTCATTCTATATATACTTGTTTGTTTGCTTGTATGCAAACAGACTAAAGACCAAAAAGCAACCACGTGATTAGTCTCAAAGTGTGGAATGAGATTCCAACTAATTTGCTTTTATCTCTATCCCAACTTTTAAATCTTCTGCACTATAATAACACTTTCATTGATTGAAGAGACTATTTATTGTTTTGGAGAAAATCAACTGTTGTTGGTGTATGTTTTGTAGAATAATATTATGGAATTATTAGATTCAAGCACTAAGTAAAAGAAATTATTATTATTATTGAAGAGAAGTGATAAGATTCATGGTGAGAAAATAATAAGAATGTCAAGATGTATGTGTGATCGTATACAAAAATATAAGATCCATAGTATTTATTGAAGAGAAACTAATATTAAATGTTTTGAGGTGGTTGGGAGAGGTTAAAAGTTGGCCATTGGATGTACTTGTAAGGGGTTGATCAAGTAGTATTTAATCCTCCAAAAAGGAGTAGATTAAAGCAAAGAGAACATTAAAGTTATTAAATAAAAGCTTTTGGTTAATAATATATCCAAATATTTTGTTATTAATAGAACAAAATGAAAAGGAAAATGAATGGGGTCATTCTATATATGTTTGTACTATTCTTGAGAGTTTTCTTTCTTAGTATTCTCTCATTTATAAATTTCCCTCCATTCAAACATATATGATTTATATATATTCAATTGTGCCTCGAACATGATTATAAGAAATTTGTGGGCATGAAACAAGAGCCTTTTATAAGAAGGTTACATCCAACCAGATAGTTTTTTAAATTATGCAATAAAAAAAATATAAAAGTTCAAATTACACTAAAGGCTGAACGTCTTGAATGAATTGTGATATGATTGTAAACATGATATATGCACCCAACTATTTTCTTTTAGAAAGTTGTCGCATAGATTGTGAAGCTGCAAGGAATATTTGGAATTAGAGTCATCCCCTTAGCTCGCATTTTAGGAGAGTTTCTTAAGTGTATGATGCAAGAATTACAACTCACATCTTAAAGTTACCACGGAATTTTACAACTATTATTAATAAACACACATATTGTAAGATCTTACAGCAATGTATGTACTTAAATGTTATTAAAAAGGATTCGATATAAGATAGAATGACTGAATAAAATATTGTTAAGAAAAAAAAACCCTTGTTCACAAAAAAGAAGAAAAATCTTTTTATAAATTCAAAATATATTTGATTATCGTGTGACCCTATTGTCATGGGACTTCCATGGAAATCCCACATCAAATACGCAATGGGAGCGGTCTTGGCATATAAGTGTGGGCGCTGCACACCCTACTAGGTGCATTATCTTTTGGGGAGAGGGCAGTGGCCTAGTGACAAAGTGGTATTAGAGCTGACCCGTTCCCGACTTCGATGTCCCACCAAGCGCCCCTCGGGTGGGGTAGGTAGGGGCCCACCTGTGACGAGGGCGTCTCAAGATTGGGTGGGGGAGGATGTCACGGGACATCCATGGAAATCCCACATCGGATAGGCAATGTGAGCGATCTTGGCATATAAGCATGGGCGTTGCACACCCCACTAGGTGCATCTTTTGGGGAGAGGGTAATGGCCCCGTGACATTATGCACTCATATGCATGAGAATGTGAGTACTTCTTTTGATATGGGAATACTTGTTTGCAAAATACAAAACTTATATTTGAAAATAAACATATCAAGATCAGAGCTTAAACTCTTAATGATAACTTATGTTCTTAAATGGGAAAAAGGTCATTAAATAGAGAATAAAGGGATTCCCAATTTTCATAAACAAAAACTAAGAAATGTAAAAAAAACAACAAAAAACTAAAACTTGCTTTTATTTTTTAGAGACAAT
The DNA here is from genome assembly GCA_006871305.1 of Vachellia collinsii. Classification (NCBI taxonomy): domain Eukaryota; kingdom Viridiplantae; phylum Streptophyta; class Magnoliopsida; order Fabales; family Fabaceae; genus Vachellia; species Vachellia collinsii. The sequence goes on from QFDD01013120.1 coordinate 6,410, forward strand.
TTTCTTCTCTTTTTCTCTTTTTTTAAAAACAAGTTATTAAAAACAATACCCGAACAAGTTTTATTGTGTTCTTGTTTTTTTTTAAAAAAAAACAGTTTTTAAAAACCGAAAGAAACACCCCTTTAGCTACTTGTTATTTATATACTCCCATGAATATTTTCCAGCAGGAAATTTTTTCTTATTTAAAAAAATAGAATGTATAAATTATAAAATATCAAAAAATGTCATTAAGTCCTTTTAAAGGCACATGATCTATCATGATTAGTATCAATGGTCAGAATAATTACCCAACATATCTAATATTGTGTTTCTATGTTTGACTTCTCTCATTTTCATCTATCTCATTTTCTTCTCAAAACACATCATCACCCTTAAATAAAAAGAAATGGAGGGTTCAGATTTAATATTTTATATAATTAGTTCTAATCAATTCGTGATTATAAATTGTTTATAAATGCAATTATAAAATAGGCTTCAAGATTTATATGATATTTAGCAAGGAAGATTGAAATAGAGATTTATGTGTGATATTATAGTTTCATGTTTAAAGTGTAGACATTACTTGCTTTCGTGGAAGTCTTTTAAAGATAATTTATGAGCTAAATACATATTTGTGTTACTTAGTTTATCTATAATGCATCTATTAAAAAAAAACTCTTTTATCACATTGAATATATTACAGAGTGATATAACATTCATAGTTGAACGGCACAGGACAATCCTTGTGAATAAAAAGTACAATATGATTACAAGAGAGATAAATCACTTAGTTTCTTAAACCATCAACCTTCCAAATGCAAATTTGTCCTCGGTTTCTTTTCACCAGTAGCAACAAAATTGAAATTTATGCCACATTCGGTCAAGGAATTGGAAATAAACATACCTCCAAGAGCTACTGAAGAGCAAAGGACCCACCACGACCCAAAATCCCACAATAAATCCAAATCCCATACTTACAAAGAACCAATTGATTCCCTTCACATGATCAACTTCTTTCAATTTGTTGTTGGAGGTGTTTGATGAACAACTGTTGCTTAGTGGAGGGCCACACAAATCATTTCCAACGAAACTTGATGCTTCAAAGCTTTGTAATTGGATCCCCGTTGGAATTTTTCCCATGAAATTGTTGTAAGACAAATTAAGCATGCTCAGAAAGCTCAATTTGGACATGCTTGGTGGGATTTCACCTGAAAGATCGTTTCTTGAAAAATCGATGGACTCCAATGATTCTATATTGCCAAGATTTTGAGGAATTTGGCCTATAAAATGATTGTTTGAGAGGTTCAAATAATGAAGTCCCATAAGTCTTGTAAGCTCCATTGGTATCTCTCCGGATAATTCCTTACCTGAAAGGTCTATACTTGTGATGAGACCAAGGTTGGTGCTATAATCATAAACTCTTCCTTTCAACAATAATTCTTCAACCAACAAATTATTGGCTAGAAACATTGGATATTGGAAAGAAATGGATGACTCTAAACTACTATTTATTACCAACATGGCACTTAGATGCTTGACACATGTTGGTATATTTCCTGTTAACTCGTTATGTGCAAGGTCCAAGATTTGTAAGGCACTCATGCCACAAATTTGATGAGGAATTGGACCAAAAAATTTGTTTGATCTCAGAACAAGAATCTTTAAATTTGACAACCTTTTTCCAACTCAAGATGGAACCCCTCCTGAAAATTGATTCTCTCTTAGATCCAAGGAAATCAAGTTTGTTGCATTCCTCAAAAAACTAGGAAAATTTCCAGAAAAATCATTGTTGCGAAGGTTCAACATTTCTAGCTTTGACAAGGATACCTTGGATGCTTGGCATGTCCCAGTGAAATGGTTGTTTTCTAAATTCACTGTCAAAAGATGTTGCCATCTCATCCAACAGTCAGGTATGTTACCCGATAAATTATTTGAGGCCAAATTAAGAAACGTTAGTAAGTTTATCTCCTCTTGTTGATGACACAAGAAGCGAGCAATCGATCCTGAAAACCGGTTGCGTGAAAGGTCTAGGTATATCACATATTGTGATACATAAGGTAATTGGCCATATATCTTATTTGAACTTAGATCAACAAAACTTTGTAAAGTGATGTTTGACAATATATTCGGAATCTCTCCTTCAATATGGTTGTGGGAGAGATTCAAATACTCAAGATTGGCAATTGTGCCCCAAAACAAAGTTGGAATCGACTCACAAATCATGACGTTGGAGATGTCCAAATACCAAAGATGCTTTAGGGATTGAATCCATGAGGGAAAATGGGGACCTAAATTCCAAGAAGATAAACTCAACACACCCAAAAGGTGGAAAGAAGGATTCCAATTAGGGTCCACTTTTAAAATGAGTTGGTTCTTGTTTGCTGAGAATGTTTGCAATTGGGTAAAATTAACAAGGTGTGTTTCTTTGACAACTCCTTGAAAGAGATTATACCCCAAATGAAGTTCATTCAACTTATAGAGTGATCCTAGGATTTCAAAAGGATTTCCATGAAGTTGATTTTGAGAGAGATCAAGATACGTCAAAGTTGTTAGATTTCCAAATGATATAGGAATTGAACTGTTAATAGTGTTGTTCCTAAGATGAAGACGTATCAAAGATTTAAGATTTCCTAATGAGCTAGGAAGTGCACCTTGAATGGAGTTATAAGAAAGATCAAGTGCAACAAGATTTTTGAAAAGACCAATCTGGTCAGTGAGATAGCCAAATAACTGAGAAAAACTTGCACAAAAAATCTCCAATGTTTGGGAAACACATCCTGCTGAAAGGATTTCCAACATTCCAGAAAATTGTTGGTTCCACTTGTTGTTTGAAAAGGCCAGGTACCTCAAGTTGCAAAGATTTCCCAGAGAAATTGGAATTGGCCCTTCTAAAAGATTTTCACTCAAGTCAAGAGTAACAAGAGGAGTCAAGTTTCCAACTGTGCCAACCAAGGAGTTAGTAAGGAGGATGAGAGACGTTACTTGACTAAAACTGTACATCCAACTAGGGATAGAAGAGTTGCACCCATTTTCAGATAAATCAAGATGTTGAAGGAGGGTCAAGTTTTGAATGCCATCTGGGATGGAACCACGAAAACCATTCCTATCTAATTGAAGATGAACCAATTTTTTGAGTTGAAATATCCAATTCGGGACAGATGCAGTGGAAAAATAAGAATTAGAAAGATGAAGGACAACTATAGATGAAAACTTTATGGAGGATGGTTCAAAATGATGGTTAAAATCACATCCAAACAAGTGCAACTCTCTCAAAGAGGGAAGTGATTGTAGAACCTGTAACCAATCAAAGGCATTGGATAGGTTTACATTATTTAGCTCAAGAAATTGGAGGGAAGAAATAGTAGAAATCCACTGAAGACTCTCAACAGATATTGGCAAGTAATATTCATCCATGTAATGTTGACCATAGCCTCCAAGATGAAGATTGTTTAGATGAGAGAGATTTCCAAGTTGATGAGGAATGCTTCCATTAAATTCATTATCAGTGATACCAAGATATTGCAAATTGGAAAGCTTTCCAAGTTGATGAGGAATGCTTCCATTAAATTCATTATAACTGATATCAAGATATTGCAAATTGGAAAGCTTTCCAAGTTGATGAGGAATGCTTCCATTAAATTCATTATTACTGATATCAAGATATTGCAAATTGGAAAGCTTTCCAAGTTGATGAGGAATGCCTCCATTAAATCCATTATTACTGATATCAAGATATTGCAAATTGGAAAGCTTTCCAAGTTGATGAGGAATGCTTCCTTCCAAAATATTTCCTCCAAGGTCAAGATAGATCATATTGGAGAGATTCCAAAACTGCATAGGAACACT
>QFDD01013121.1:0-10318 GCA_006871305.1 Vachellia collinsii
ACAATGAAGGAAACAAAATAAAGGCAGAATCTTAATAAACATGCCTGGGTTAATAATCGGAAGAAAATGCTTGAGTAAAGAAACATATGAGTAGCTAGATGCAGATAATGCAGCGAGATATCCATTCCGAGATGTCTCTAACAATGGTTTGCTGACCTACACAAAAAAGTTGACTTCTTGTTAGCCAATGGCGAGGGCAAGCGAGAAACTTTACAATTGAATTCACCATACCTCAGGTCCATTGGCAAGTGAGTGTACAAGGATGTCAATGGTTCCAAAGTCCTTCTTAACGGATTCAACTAATTCCTGCAAAGCTCAAGCAAGTCCTTTCTCAGACAGATTATGAGGTATAGTTCTGCAGATAAACCTGACATCAACATGTTCATATATGACCTCAGACTGGTTCCTCAGGTTTCTACTAAAGTAAAGATCAGATCGTCCATGAACTTGTTACTTAGCAGAGAAAGGACCACAGTGGGGCTTTCCACTCCAAACTTACAACAAGATTTAGTTCTGTCCCAAAAGCACTGATGTTTTAGTTAGTCCTTAAACTTGAATTTGAAACAATGCTGTCTATGAGCAGTAACAAGATTATTGTTGGTATAAGTGATAGAATCTCATGTTATGCAGTGATAAGTGAATAATTCTAAAATTTCTGAAAGGTATCAAAATGATGGACTACTCTCTCACTGAAAAATAGGGGAGTACTCAGGGAAATTGCAATTAAGTTTTAATTAAATATCCTTAAAAAAATACAAGAGCATGCATTGGATGTTACTAACTTAAAACTGCAAGTTTTTTTTTCCCTTTTTTGTAGTGAAAACTAGTTTCACAAAAGTTTTTCAGATAAGTCATTTCATAAACTCCTACATAACTTAAAATAGCCATAAATGATGACTGCTTTAAGCTTATTATTGTAAACTCAAATTAAAGGAAGCTAAAAGCAGCATAGTTATATCTAGTGAGCTCTTCTCTTAAGCCCATTACAAAATGCACAAAGGAATCATATTTTAGCATTTGTGGCATTGAATAAACACTTACTAGCCGAAAAGAATCGAATTTAAATAAGGTTGACAAGACTGCTAATGCATTCAAAGCTTTCCCAAGACTAAAACACAAATTACTCCTGAGACCAGTTTAAATAATTAAAAGGAGTTCTTCAAGTGTAAAAGATTTAGGTATCAATAATGAATCTATACCTGGACAGTCCAATTAGTGGATCCAGCATAGCGCTTGTTTGTTTTAACCTATATAAAATAGGCTTATGAGTTAAATATATTTATATATATATATCCATGTCTATGAATGCTTTTGAGTCTTTTGGAAAAGAAATTCTAATGAATCTATCCCCTTACATCTTCTGGCACATCCTCAGGACTGTCAAAAACTGCATCCATGGGATAAACTTTAGTAATCTCCATCAATGAACCATCTGGTAATCTGAAAATGGGCTCTTCTTGTTAACAAAGTACATAAGATAACATAACCATTCAAATAAAATAAATAGCAGCACGTTAAATTATACATTCGTGACTCATCAAATTTTCCACGTCGAAGGCTGGACTCAAAGATATTTAGAGCCTACACAAGAAGGTTCATAGTTAGTTCCTGCATCATTCTATATGGATAAGAACACTTGTGGCGCAGGCATAAAACCCTGAAATTCTGCAAATTTACTTACAGGTACCCAGGTGCCAACAAGAATTTCAGCTCCAGCTGCTGCAAGAGATTTTGCTATTGCCCAACCATATCCATTGTCATCAGCCACACCAGCAATGAAAGCCCTTTTACCTACACAGCATCTTATTTTTAGTGAAAGTACAGATAGATTGTTCCTATACAGAAATTACTATAAAAGAGAAATACCACCAAGGTTGTGTATGACTGATACGAAATATTAGATAACAGCCAAAAATATTTAGGAATGTAAACATAACAAGATGAAGACATAGTAATAACGAATTCATAATAAAAAAGTGAAAGATACAATCTTGCAATTCATATATTATTCAAGTACCTCAGTTGCAAAGTCTCCCTTTATATAGTTTAAATACGGTCATACTAATACAACTTAGAACAGAGTTACTGGGTCGTCAAATGATGTTTCAAACCCTTCAAGCGAAATAATAAGTCAATGCTTGGTAGAGTATATTTTGGAATGAGTAACCATGTGAAAAAGGGAAACAGAAGTTATGTTGTCATGGTATGTCTCCTGAACGTGGTTAAGACAATACAAGACTCATATGGCCACGACTGGATAATTGTAATATAACAGAACCCAACAGGAAAAATTTAGAGCAGAACCGCCAATTCAATAGACAGACATCAAAGTGTATGAGCAAAAATGTAAATTAAAACAAAATAGGCATGGAGGATTTTCAGACAAAAGAAGTATAACCTTTCAAATCAATAGGCAGTCCCGAGACTGGCTTGTTTTCACTAGATTCAGACACTGCCTTCGTTACAAATTTGTCAAACTTTATGGAACGTGATGTAAGGCTCTGCTGGAAAGGTTGCACTGATGCAACATGACAGACACTTGCAAGTCCATCCCATGATTTTCCCTTGGACTTGCCACTAAAAACCGCAGTGCTTGCATTTGCATTTGCAAGCTTTCGAGAAGGAACACAGGGCCTCAACAATGCAATTTGCAAGTTAGAAACTGATGTTGTCGCCATCTTGATGAATGCAATTTGACAGCAGACAAGTTATACCTATACAGAAAACTAATATTAGAACCAATACAAAAATACATTAACACATATTCATAGATATCTCAAATGTAAATGGAAAAATGCCAAATAGGTACAGCTTGATGAAAAGTAAAGGCGGCCTAAGTGCTCATCATTTTAAAAAAAAAAATCCATTTATTCAATTATGAATAGTGACTATAACATTAAGCACATTGCACCTTTCACCTAGAAGCTCATAACTAGTATCATCACAACAGGTACACAAAAATTTAATGAATATAATAGTTCGTATTACTATTATGAATTATACAAATACTTGGTTGAGACATTTTTACATTAAGGATAAACATTTAAAAAGCATCTGAGACACGATAGCGAGAATGACCTACTCCAAGGGTAAAGGCAATATGAAATGATCAGGTTATTAAAGAAACAGAATCTCCTCGACGATCAAAAGGTTGGACTGACAAGTGATAAGCAATACCGAATTATTTCAATCAGTTTCCTCTAGAGGAAATTCCTCTTAAAAGACATCACTTTCAGAATGCCAGCAATCTTATGTTTATATACTACTAAAAAAATATAAAGATAACGAATGAAAAAAAGAGTGTGAAAATAATCCCATTTAGTCTCGATCTCAAAGGCGTCTAATTTCTAAACAAATCCAAATTTTTAACCTCCCTGATAACGGAGCCACCCAGCCACAGAAGCAATAGAGACCATTCCAGAACACAAAGCTTCTAATCAATGCCAGATCCATTTCAAATGAAACACTCACTGGTTCAACAAGACAAAAGAAGAAAAGCGAGAATAGAGAGAGAAGGAGGGAGTGGATTTACCTGTGAGCTAGAAAAAAGGCCAATGCAGAGAGAGAGAGAGGAGTTGAGTAGAAATGGGAAAGGGAAGGTTTTGTGGATTTTGCTTATATAACAGCCCAGAAGTAGGTTGAGGGGAGAGAAGGAAGAGAATGGCCTCGCCTCTATGGCTATGACGAGGTCGATGAAAACAATGCTGTGTTTTATGAGGCGGCTCAGAGCAGTTGGAGAACACTCCTCGCTAGTATCGACCCAGGATTCTTCAGTACAACGGGCCAGTGAAAATGCACGTGCGTTCCACGTGAAACAACTTTTTCCACGGTACACACAGAGGAAAATACTCATAGGTGGGTGGGGTAAGTTCCCAATTACAAATGTCATATTATCTTTCAACAAAAAAAATCCACATAAAAAAATGTAAAATATGTGATTATAAATGATTGTAGAATTTGATATAATAAGTTTTAAAAATTTGATGTAAGTATGGTCTTAATCGATATGTAAATCAAGCACCGAGTAATTAATTAATCACCAAATGTACAATAAATTTAATACAATTATTATTAAAACATTACAAAAATAGAATAATACTCAAATAATTCAGTAATAAGATTATATTTTAAAAATTGATAAAAAAAATTGTAACTTATAAATAAAATAGCGTGAATCGCATGCTTTAAGTGAAATTTACTGTTCTCTTTAATCCTTTGACTAATTTAAAACGATTAAGTAGTTTAATAAATTATTTAACTATAGCATATATTATATTATATTTATATTTCTAAAATAGTTATATGTGTTATTAGATTATATATAAATTTATAAATTAAAAAAATTTAATTTCAAAAAAGTGATAAATATAAATAAGTAATTTAGTTATCTTTTTAATCTATCTAAATTAATCAATTGGACCTTATATTATTAACCCCATAGAGTGATTAATATGTACTGATACTTAGCCACGTTTCTGTGTGTTGTACAAAATTCCGTAAGTAACTTGCCAATCACACGGATTTTTTTTTTTTGTGATAAAAAAAATTGTACAAATCACACAATTTTTTACCTAACGTGTGTTTGTGCATATATAAATTGATACAGTGCTGTATTGATACTTTTGTTTAGATTAAAGTATACATTTAATCCTTTAAATTTACATCAAATTTTAATTTGGTCCCTTAAATTTAAAAAGTACACTTTTAGTCCCTTATCATTAACACCGTAAGTTTTACCTAACGGAAAATGTTAATTCAATCATCATTCTGCAATTAAATGATGTTAAATTGTATTTAAATATTGATTATATAATATACTTATTTTTATATTTGAAAATTTAACCATATTTTATCATCATTTAATTGCAAAATCACCATCTAAATTTGTTAAGTTGCCATTTTCCGTTAAGTAAAACTAAAGGTGTTAATATTAAAGGACTAAAAGTGTACTTTTTAAATTTAAGGGTCTAAATTAAAACTTGAGGTAAACTTAAAGGACTAAATATATACTTTAACCCTTTCTTTTATTTAAACAGATGTGTTTTTTTTTTCAAAGGTATTGATGCATTATAAGCTGTATCATTTTCATAATTGGAAGGTTTTTACTTTTTCTAATATGCATTGGAAGGTTTCACTTGTGCATGTGCTTGTGTATATTTGTTGGGTATTGTTATAATTTGATTTAAATAATCACACATTTTCATGTATTGTTTTGAAAATGAACTTAAAGGAAAATAAGTATATTTTTAACTAATAATTGAAGCGAAGCCCTTATTACACTTGGTAACAACCTCAAAATTCTTGAATAACTTCTTCTAAGTTATTTATGAAACCTAGAGAGAGAGAGAGAGGTGTTTTTGGTTTAGTCTATATGAGATTTATTACGATAATAATTCTCTTTAGCATTTTTAAATTGCTGCAAAAGAATAGCCGTTGAAATGTTCCTAAAAGCCATACATAAAAAGACATAAATTAGCTTATCAAAACAAGATATCAATTTAACACAGAATTAGTGCACAAGACCAAATAGTTTGTACATAGGGCTAAGTGTAAAAGAGATTATCAATAATTTCTTCCGCCTAACAACAAACAAAGGGTTGTTTACAAGACAACTGAATTTTCCAAATAAATTCTCAAAATGTCAATGGAGCATTGTGTAGGCAAAATGTAGCTTTGTTCAACACTATATTTCCTAATGACATCGCTCGCTCAATGAAGTTCATCAGTGCCATTATAGATTTAAATGAATGTTTTAAGAATGTTATTTTAAAGGGTTAAAGGATAAAAATAATCCAGAAGTTCTTTTCCCAATGGGCAATGGGCACTCGGAAGTTTTTAAAAAGGGAAAATATTGACCTTGACGTTTAAAACACTAACTTTGATTGTTAAAATTGACTAATTTATTTACATTATATATTGGTCAACTAATGGTTGAGTATCTAACAATTAACTAAAGGGTAAAATTGCCTTATTTTAAAAACTTCTGAATCCAAAATGGCTCCCGAAAATTTCTAAATGTTTAGTGCCCATATACTAAAACTGTAGAGTTATTTTTGTCTATTTACCCTATTTTAAAGAGTTTGTAATGTCAGTTTACTTTCTAAGATTCTTATAAAAAATTTAATCATTGTGATTATTTTCATGCATTTTTGAAACAGTTAAAAATTTCAATCTTCTAATCCTTAACCATCTTCTCATCATTCTAAATCCAAATAGAAGAATTTTGCTTTTTGAATGTTCAGGAAAATGCAGTCATAACAAGCGTATGTTGCTAGTGTGCCTAAGAAAACTGATGGTGGAGGAGAATTAAAAAAAAAAAAAAACTTCTTGACATCTTTTAATCAAGATTTTTAATTCAAGTTTTATTTATAAATATAAAAAGAATAAGGTTTATTTTTTCTCCTAAATGAGCAATTTTGCCTTAAAATTTTTTTTATAACTCAATATTGTTTTGAAAGTTTAAAAACATAGCAACATTGTCATCTTCTAACACCACTGAAAATTGACTGTTAAGTGAGAAAACTTGACTAAAAGAAACAGAGTTGGCAAGTGACATTGTTGTGAAATAGACGGGTTCAGTTTATGTGAAGGGAAAAAAACAAAAATGACAAAAACACCCTCTACACGATGCTCTCTTCTCCCACCCCCTTGATTCTCACTCCCCAACTTCCATCTTTTTCCATGGCACCACAACAAAGGAGAAAAACTAATCAACAAGAAGATCAACTAGAAAACAACAACCACCACATGAATAAAAAATTAATCAACAAGAAATTAGGTCTCAAAAATCATGAAACACATTCACAGATCATATTTCGACCAACCTCTACCTCAACTGATTTCTACCATGGATATGGAGGTGGATGGGGACAAGAACGCAAACGATGGCTGAGCACAACTAAAGGTGAGCAGCGCTGGTTGGTGTGAAGGAAAAAATGTTGTTAGGGTTCAGAGGTGAAGTAAGGATTGTGACTTTCCATAAAGACAGCAATGGAAGATCAATCAAAGGAGATGTTGGTGTTAGAGGAAATATGGGTTTGATGCTCACGGCGTTCCTAATGGTGCTCGGCGGAGGAAATTTGGGTTGTGAAAGGAGATATCATGTAGATTGGAAGACGATCGTCGACTTAAAGAGGTTGAGAGTGGTTGTGCTCCATTCAAACATACCACTGTTGATGGAGCATAGATTTGTAGAGATAAGGGGGAGGGGGAGGGGGAAGAAGGAAGTATTGGGTTTAGGAAGGAAGAGGTGTCACAGAGAGGAAGAAGATGAAAAGATAGTGACGCCGGTGTGGAGAGGAAGACATTACCGGTATCAGAGAAGGAACAGTAAAGTGGGTTGAAGGATGTGGATGAAGGTCATGGAGGAGGAAGCTTCTGTTTTAAGGGTATTTGAGTTTTTTTAAAAATGGGACAATGTAATAAGATGCTGAGGTGGAGATGAGGTGGACAATTGAGAGCCAATTGAAAGTGCCATGTAGGATATTCAGTCAAAATGATTAAACTTAATATTTTTTAACATTAGGGTGACATTGATGCGTTTTTAAATTTTTATGACAACATTAAATCTCAAAAATTCTAAAGAAAAATTACTCATTTATAAAAACTTCCGGAACAGAAATATCTCCTAAACCCAATGTAAAAACCACATTAAGAAGCTTATGTCCTGATTGGCACCTAATAATAATTGAATATGAACTATGATATGGTCTAATAAGCAATTTCCTCAGTTGAACCACCCAACTAACTAACTGAGTATTATTTTGTTTTAAAAAACATATTTTCAAATGCTTGACCTAAAAGAAAAGGGATTTGAAAAGTGAACACTTCTGCACAGTTTTCAACAAAGGACTCATTTCTACTACTGCAAAAGTAGAAGCCCATATCTACCTCACGAACTCCTTCAGGCCCATAAATGCTCACGAACTTGGCTTAACAAATTTTTTTTTTGGGCGAAAATGAAAATATTTTTAATATTTATTTTTAAAGTCTACAAAACAGTCTGCCCTCACCAATTGCTAACACTCTTATACTTATATCAACGAAAATGTGTACTCATCTTATATGCATGTCATCAATGGGTTGGATCTACAAAAAGAACTAGTCCCTCATAATATAATGAATCAATGTTCGAATCTTCACTGGAAGGGGTTCCTGCATTGAGTGTACAACAGTATCTCAAACATGATTATCTTACGTGGTCGTAGGAAGATATATATGCTTAGTTAAAAAAAGAAATATGCACTCCTCTTTATGGAACACCCTCAAGACAGAAGCCATGTGCCAAAGTAGATGTGCAAGCATAAGTAGCATTAGCTTTATGGGGGGGGGGGGAATGCTTTAACAAAACATTGTTGTCAAATATAATAAATTTTAGGAGGATAAATACAACAACAGTTTTATTTAATAATTTGTTTTGTTATGTTCAGTTTGGAAAAATCATGATAAGATAGTACTTATTTAAAGTGAAGTAAGACCCAAATGAGTAATACTACTATTAATTCTTTAAATAAAAGTCAGTTAATTTTTTTGAGAGATTAATAAAGCTAATAAACTAATAATTAATTATTTTTTTAAAATTAATTTGACTAACTTATAAACTGATATATAATTAATGATATACTTAAATTTTTAGTATATATTTTATAATTAAAAAATTTATTTAACCTTTTTAATATTTAAAAAATCGACCGATTCTTATATTAAATATAAGATGTAGTATCAATCATTGAGTGATTATGAGAAAATTTTCATTGAGAATTTTAAAATGGTTGAAAATAAGCATTTAATGAGGCTGGGATGCTTTTTCTTGAAAAATGATATTAATTCAATTATTCAAATAAATCCACAAAAAGAAACTCCCGCCGACAGAAGAAAAAGCCAAAATTGTCAATAGCAAATTAGCAAAACTGAAACAGACAGGCACTTTATAGGTAGGTGGTCATGGGGGAATATGCAACAGTAGGGTTGACTTTTCCACGGTGGCTTCCCCAGCCACAAACCATATCATACCATCTAATTTTATTTTATTATTTCTTGAAGGCCAATATTATTTTTTGGCTTTTAATATCCATATCGTCTTTGATAACTCCTCCACAACCACTCTCTCCATTAACAAGCACTGAGCCATCAGCCTCGGAATCCAGCATGGAGAAGGTGGCTGCATGAATTGATTCGAATAAGTATTGCTTTGCTTTAACAAGTTTTTGTCCCAGCAAGCTTCGTAGAGAGACTCTAATCCCAATAGATGTAGCCAAATAAGATTGCCCACTGCACTTCATTCGTTCCTTAAAAACCTCCTTCAATTTTCAAGTACCATTGAACCCACTCAATTCCCTGCAAAGAGAAGAAAGTAGGACAATATTTTTTTGAATTGAGTTCCATGGACTCATCAGAATTAGACTCAACCTTATTGACAATAATCACTTATTGCATATCAATGACATCCTCACATTAATGAAAAATTAATGGGGTTAGTCTAACGAAAACGGTTAATTCCTTATAATATGATAAAGTTTGAATTCTCATTATGAGAGATAATTACATATAGTGCTGGACAATGTTTCAGACTGAGTTGCCTTCAGTAGACATATATATGTGTTTAACAAAAAAATATCCTCACATTAATAATGGAATTGAAATTTGTATTCCTTTAAAATATGAATTGCATTATTAACAACTAGACTAATATATTTTTATTGGTTTATTTTTTAAAAAAAAAATTTATTAAATTCAAATTTTTTTTTTCATATTTTCATATTGCATTACCAAACAACAAATATATATATATATATATATATGCATATGTATGTCTAACCTTGGTGGAGCCAAATTAAGGATATATTGTACCTTTCAAATGGGGGTACCACCTACCTCTCCTCTTTTAGGATATAGTGGTCCTTCCTATAAATAGACCACTTCAACTCTTAGGCACCAACACAAATAATGTATTAAATATAGGGTGAAATGGCAAAAATGTCATAAACTCATTTTCTATCTCTAGGGGCATCTAGTATCTTTAATTTATGATTGACACAATTGGTCCTGCTCGGCCTAACATTAGAAAAGTATGTTCATTGCCTCGTAATTGTGAATCATGTTGAAAAATAGCTTTTATCTCTAATTCAAACGAGCTTATTGATTTTGAAAGTTTTTAAAATAGCGTAATATTGATATGCAATGATGTTTGACTATATTGATAGTTAGTTGAATAATTTTGACTAGAATAAGTAAATACTTTTACCCCTCAATGTTTTGCCGAAGGATGAATTGATATTCTAAACTTTGGATTGACACAATATCTATCTATTGAGTTATT
>QFDD01013128.1:0-10297 GCA_006871305.1 Vachellia collinsii
GCCAGCCGCCACCTCACCCGGGCCCGTGCCACGTGGCACCTCCTGCAGCCGCCACGTGTCACCACCTGATAAATTCTCACTTTTGCCTCCTCCAGGATTCGAACCCCCGACCTCTTGTGCACGCGTGTGATACCTTGCCAGTTGAGCTGCGAGAACCTTGTATCTTCTAAACGCATATTTAAATATATATAATATTATACTACATATAACTTATTTATATATAATATTTATATGATTATTAATTTCATAATTTTTATTATTTTAAACAATATTAATTTTAATATAAAATTATTACAAATAAAATAAATATTATTTCTAATATTTTCATATTTAATATTGATTTTAATTAATATATTAATTAAGATTTAATATTAAATAAAAAAAATAATAATAATAAATAACAAATTTAAAATTGAAATTAATAATTAATTAATAAAATTATAATTATTATAATTAATTAATAATTAATTAAATAATAATTAAATTTAGCCACGGAATTAGCCACGGAATACATTTCCGTGGCTAATTCCGTGGCTAAATTTGCCACGGAATATTTCCGACGGAATTTCCATCGGAAATTGCCACGGAATATTTTTCCGTGGCTAATTCCGTGGCTAACTTTGCCACAGAAAATTTCCGTAGGAAATTCCGTCGGAAATTGCCACGGAATATTTTTTCCGTGGCTAATTCCGTGGCAAATTTAGCCACGGAAATTCCGTCGGAAATTTTTCCGACGGAATTTTTGACGTATTTCCGACGGAATTAGCCACGGAAAAAATTCCGTGGCTAATTCCGTCGGAAATAGGATGTTTTTTAGTAGTGTATTCCGTGGCTAATTTCGTCGGAAATAGGATGTTTTTTAGTAGTGTACTTTGATTTTGTACAACTTAGTACTTCAACTTTTGACTAGCTTAAAACTAAATCTCTAATCTTTCTATCCTTCATAATTCATTTATGTGTTAGCACTGTGTCATCCTATGTGGCAAATACTTTAATAATACTATGCTGAGGTGACTCCCAACTCAACTCTCCAATAATGCATTGAAGGAACTCATCATTTTATTGCAAAGGAGGATATGGGCTTTGCTTTCCCCAAAAAATGAAAAGAAAACCCCTATGCTTATGGGTTCATCGCCTCTATGAAAGTCAAAATGGCATGGGCAAATTTAAAAGAAAATTAAGGAAGGTAGATGAATTATTTATTTATAGCAAATATTATATAATTTCTCTAAAATATTTATGTATATCATTAAATTATATGTTACTTTATACGTTAGCAAAACTAGTTTAAAAAAAATGATAAATATAAATATTTAAAAGTAATTTATTTGACTTTATTAATGCTTCCAATCAATTCTTATGTTTAAAAGAGCCGGAGGTAATAATATATCTCTTGTGAAAGCCATTAACTAGCTAGACTCAATGAGTTGTAATACACTGAGGCAGGAGATGACTATAATTTTTATTTTATCTATTCGCTGCATGAAAGTGTTCTCACGTGACAATGTCCATAGGGCTAAACATCCTGTGGTTAAAAGATAGCTTCTGATCTGAGGGCCAAGCATCTGAGGTATAATGAGCCACGTTTAACATGTTATCTATGTAAGTAGCTTTGAGAGTGATGCTTTGGCATCGTCGTCTGCAAGTTGTAATGGCCCCAAGCCATACGAATCAGAGCTATCCTCATATCGTGTCCCCCACCAACCAATCCATTTCATTTTGGACAAAACAATTAAAAATACGTGTACTTTTACTCAATTTTTAATTTGGTATTTGTATTCATTTTTCTCTTAATTAAATATTTTAAATTTACCTTAACCCATATAACTTTGATCTATTAGCACTATCAGCCCATGTACATAACTTAATAGTGTTAGCAAAGCAACATTAAAAATTTAATTAAGAGGAGAAACATATAGATACTACATTAGAAATTTAAAGAAAGTATAGATACTTTTAATATGGTTTTCTCTACCATTTGTAATCATTTAGTTAACATTTAATAACAACTTTTCTTAATTCAAGATCGCATGGCATATAAAAGGATTATTCTTGTATTATATATATTATTGAGATGAGATCCGGTTGTTTGACCAACTTCCTTATCTTCTTCACATGAACAGCTATAATGTGACTCTGTTTCTTTATTTCAACGTATAAACGGTGGCCCACTTGATGCAGCCGTGAAAATAGGCTGAGCTCATTGGGTCGATTTGATTAAACCAGTTTAATTGAATATCTGGATCTATAATTTTGAGCTCTGACAAGAATCAAGCATAAAAGGGTCAGTCCTATAGGGTTGCGGGTTTAAAAAGGCTGACCCGTTTGATCTCGTTAGATTTTTTTATTCATTAATTTGACTTATTTTCTTGTATTTTCATATCTTATATCTTTTAATTTTCAGGCATGTATTATCATAAATTTTTTTATTTGCTTAACACTTTGTACTTTTCAAGCATATTTATTGGAAGTGTTATTTACTATGTTAAGTACCTCATGTAATTTTCAGGCATGTATTATCTAAGATCTTTTTCTATCATTTTCCATTATAATTTTAACCGTTGTTAAGACACTCATCAAAAAACCGTTGTAAAGACATGCACTTCTTTATGCACCCATTACATTACAACCGCAGGAGAAAGAGTAAAGGTTATTCAATTATTTTCCTTAGTTAGGCATATTGTACATTATACTAAATATGAGAAATTAACTTAACTTCTAAATTTATAGTTTTCTTTGAGGCACCTGAAAATCTAAATAATCTCCATGGGGTTAATAGAAACCCAGGAAACAAGCATCTTCTTCCTCCAAGTCACATTCACTCACATGCATGAATCACGACAGCCAAAAGTTAATTAGATGCTACCCCAAACAACAATTTAATATCAAACATATTTTAGCACGCATATGTCATTAGCTTTCATATCAAACATTTAAGTAAGGCATTCACATGCTATGCAAATTCATACATAGCTTACACTAATTATTTTTTAGGGGTTCAAATTGGTCAAAAGTAGTTCTCAAACAACCTTGAAGTAAGGTATTGTAACTTCTATTTCCACCTCTATTTACATTAAGAACTCTATCATGATACCAAATGGGGCGTAAGACTCGTCTCATCAGATCACAATAAATCGGTCTGCACAAATCATTCAATTACAGCCAGGAGGGCCCCTTTCTTTTCATTAAACAGACAAATCCTTTAGTTGTCAAAGTGGTTATTGATTTCAAAGAATTGAATCTTGTACATGCAAAATGATAAGGAAAAAAATCCAAGAACGTACAACAATTAACAAGGGTTACATGGAAGTGGAAATGACTGAGTGAAAGTTATATTTCATGAATATTATTGAACATATATGTCTTGGCTAGGCTTTCACAAGATTTGGCCCTCAATGTTTATCTAATACTACCCACTTCCTATAAATAATGCAGAGTTATTCAACGTACTACACACAGCATTTCAATGGCTGAATTTACTACCACATCATTCACAAAACGCCGTTCAAATGTTGAGCTTGAGGATGAGGGTTATGATGAAGAACATGAAAAACTGAGCCAAGAATGTAAAGAACTTCTTTCTCTTCCCAGAAGGAAGGGTTGTGCCTATCGATACATCTATCTCTACCAAGACATTTGGTATGTACCGACTCGAATTCAAGCCATAGTCTCTTGCCAAAAGCACTTCCAAGAAAAAGACAGTGATATTATTATAGCCTCCTTGCCAAAATCTGGCACAACCTGGTTGAAAGCTCTCACTTTTGCCGTTTTGAATCGTAAATGTTTCCCTCCTTCACAAAATAACCATCCCTTACTCTCTTCCAATCCACATGAGCTTGTTCCTATCTTAGAGTACAATCTTTATGCAAATAACCAGATTCCTGATCTCTCCAAATTGTCTGAACCAAGACTTCTTAGTACACATGTTCCATTTCATTCCTTGCCTGATTCTGTTATTAAATCCAAATGCAAGATCATCTATATATGTCGTAACCCATTTGACAATTTCGTATCATTTTGGCTGTTCGCAAACAAATTGGCACCACCACCTTTACCCAAATTATCATGCGAGGAAGCGTTTGAGAGGTACTCAAACGGGATCAATGAGTCTGGTCCATTTTGGACACATATGTCGAGTTATTGGAGAGCAAGCAAGGAGACACCAAACAAGATTTTGT
Organism: Vachellia collinsii; assembly: GCA_006871305.1. Classification (NCBI taxonomy): domain Eukaryota; kingdom Viridiplantae; phylum Streptophyta; class Magnoliopsida; order Fabales; family Fabaceae; genus Vachellia; species Vachellia collinsii. The sequence continues at coordinate 4,179 of QFDD01013128.1, forward strand.
TTCTAAGGTATGAGGATTTGAAAGAAGATATTAATTTCTACTTGAAAAGAATGGCAGAGTTCATAGATTGTCCATTCAATTCTGAGGAGGAAAGCAATGGTGTTATTGAAGACATAATTGAGCTGTGCAGCTTTCAGAAGTTGAAGGAATTAGAGGTGAACAAGACTGGAAAATTTGGGCAGAAGTTTCAAAACAAGGATTTCTTCAGGAAAGGTGTGGTTGGTGATTGGGTTAATCATTTTTCACCTTCGATGATAGAGAAATTGTCCAAAGTGATGGAAGAGAAGTTTAGTGGTTCTGGGTTATCCTTTCAATGTAAGATGTCTTAACACAGCTAAAATTTCAATCTGCAGAATGGATGAAATCTATGCCATAACTTGATATTCACTCTGCCACTTTAATCACCAGCAACTTTGAAACTGTATGATCTCTGGTGGAGTATGCATTGGATAACAAATAATTAGGATTTAATTATATTAATTGGGGTATCCGATGGGAATCTGAATAAGAATATTTATCCATTAAGACTAAGACTTATTTGAGTTATTATCTTTTAATATTTTGCAATCATCTTTATTATGTTAGATTACGTTGTGGAGTTGATTTATGATTTTATTATGATTTTATACTGTTATAATCTCCATGAAGAGGGCTAGAGTTACCAATTGTAATCAACTTTTGTGATTGACAAAGACTGATATTTTCCGTCCTCCTCCTCTCTTCCTTCTCCCCTCTCATTCTGTATCTCTTCTCTTCTATATCTTGCCCTTCCCCTTACAATGCTGCACATTCTGCTCTCACAAGCCTTCAACAAAAGCCTTGAGAATCCTGATAGTTTAATTTTACAAAACTCAACGTTCACATTTTTGTAAATATTTTTGTCACGCCCAAAAATACTAAACTGTAATCGCTATAAAGAATAATGAGGCATTACAGCGTAAGCCCTTTTAATTTACTATTTTATATTTATAATCATTAAGATTTATTTTATTAATATAATCTGAGGTGATATTAGAATATTCATTCATGGGCCTTGTATAAATATTCAACCTAAATCTCTTTAAATATTGACCTTCCCCAGTTTCTTTACAACAAACCATCAACAAAAGACTAAATATCTACCTTTTCAATCAAATTAATCTTGTCCATAACAATTAATACTATTATCCATTAGGTAAGTGATCCACTCTATAATTACATTTTAAGGAGTAAGTTCATTTCTACTATGTGAAATACAAAAGAACTTGGTAAGAAAATGGAATATCATTACAAAATGTATTATAAAATAATTTAAGAGTATGTAAGTATCTGATTAGCTTCTTAGACGTTAGTGTCATACTCCAATTGTTCAAGTCAGTAAAATAATCGAAATAAATGTGTCAATACATGTTAATAGATATAAATTTCCCAATATTTTTTTGGGTCAATATTGGATTCATTCATTCACTTAGGGTTCGTTTCGTACAAAGAATCTATAATGATGGAAATGAATGGGATTGAATTGAATAGAATAGAATAGAAAATGTAGAAGTGTTAGCATGTTTGGTACGTATTGGAATGAAAAATGGTCAGATAAAAAATTTTATATCTAGTAGATTGAAAATAATGGTAAGATAAGTAGCAAATATGTGCAAATGATCATATTGTCCTTAATAAGTGACTAAGAGCACTACAAGAGGGTGCACCATGTTTGAAAGCAGATAATGGAGAGTGCCTTTTGTTTCACGCATGACGACGCATAGGCATTCGATGACGGGCGCTTCATCATCTTCAAGTAGGCCAGAGAGGTCTAGGGATGGGACATCGAGGAATTCACAAAAGTCAGTGGAAGGGATGGCTTATTTTTTTTTTAGTAGGATGTGATCGCTGCTTCAGGGTATCCCAGCACCGAAGTGCCAGACTAATCCCAGGGTGCACGGCAGGAATCGAGCCCGAGTGGCGGGGGTCGCCTTGACACCCCTTGTCTTTACCACTGGACCACGAGACCGCAGGCGAAGGGATGGCTTATTTTAGAGTGTGGGATTTGGCTTCATTGGATTGGGAAGTAATGGTGAGGATTGTGACCTTGAAATTGTGGTGAAGGGTGAGGAGCTTTCTGAGCTCAATCGAGGGGATGAGGTGACCAATGCATGGGCTCCAAAGTAGAATGTGTGGCTTTCTGTACTTTCATTTTCTGATCCATTTGTTAGTAGAAGAAGAACATTTTTTTTAAGTCTGAGTTGGAAAAAAAAATGAGGTGGATGCCACAAGAGTAGACCACACTAACAAAACTAGTCAACAAATATTGACGGTTTGACTCAGTTAGGGATCTATTAAATCAAAACAAAATTGATACGAAATAAAACTTCCCAGATATTTTTTGGGTACCTAGTGTGCCCAATGATATATTTTATGAATATTTTCCAAGCAAAAATGACCCTTAACCCTTTGTTAATTGGTGAAGGATAGTCGGTAATTGCTAAAATACCTTAACAAAACTTGTGAATGGCTAGAAAATGAAGTTAGGGTTTGTTTACCAATCAATTCTCAAAATCACTTTCACGCAAGCCGAGACAAAACTCTCTCACATACATACCTCGGATTCTGTGAAACCAAAGTTTGAAACCTAGGTTTTATTACTTCCCAAACAAACCCTTAGTAATCACAAATGAAACATGGGTATGACATAACAAAGCTTGTGAATGAGACGACCCATCATTGGAGTTCCAGTGCCGAAGGTCATTGGTCAATCGCTCGAGCTTTAAAATAACTAAGGAGTATTTTTGTCTTTTCCCTCTTACTTTGTCTTTTTCCTCCAATTTAAATGTCATTTTTAGATCTAGTTCCTTTATTGTCATTTGTAAATCTCCTCACACCTCTTAGTCATTTCAGATTTTCTAAATTTTTTTTTTTGTCATTTTCCATTATAATTGTAACCGTTGTTAGGACACTCATAAAAAAACCGTTGTAAAGACATATACACTTCTTTATGGATCCATCACATTACAACTGGAGGAGAAATAGTAATCGTTCTTCAATTACTTTCCCCAGTTAGGTATATTGTACATTACACTAAATATAAGAAATTAACTTAACTTTTAAATTTATAGTTTTCTTCGAACACTACAAAAAAACATTGAATTTTCAATAGAATTAATTCCGTGGCTAATTCTGTTGGTAATCCGTTGGAAATTTCATCCTAAAAATTTCCAACAGAAATTTTCCGTGGCAAAATTTTCGACAAAAAAAAAATATTCCATAACAATTTTCGACTAAAATTTTCCATGACAAAATTAGTGATGGAAAAATTTTCTGTGGAAATTTCCGACAGAACTTCTGACAGAAATTTTTCGTAGCTAATTTTACCAGGGATATAGCCATGGAAAAATATTCTGTGGCTAATTCTATGGAAAATTGAGTTATTATTAATTAATTATTATAATTATAATTCTTTTTAATTAATTATTAATTTCTAATTTAAATTTCTTATTTATTTTATTATAGTTTATTATTAAATTTTAATTAATATATTAATTAAAATGAATATTAAATATGAAGATATTAGAAATAATATTATTTTATTTGTAATAATGGCTAAAGTATACATTTAGTCCTTTAAGTTTACCTTAACTTTTAGTTTAGTTCCTTAAGTTTAAAAGGTACATTTTTAGTCCTTTAATATTAACACCGTTAGTTTTACTTAACAGAAATGACGACTTAACAAATTTAGATAATGATTTTGCAATTAAATGATGATAAAATATTGTTAAATTTTCAAATATAAAAATAAGTATATTAAATAATCAATATTTAAATACATTTTAACAACATTTAATTGTAGCATGGTGATTGAATTAATATTTTCTGTTAAGTAAAATTAACGGTGTTAATAATAAGTGATTAAAAGTGTACTTTTTAAACTTAAGGGATCAAATTAAACCTTGATATAAACTTAAAGGATTAAATGTATACTTTAGTCTTGTAACAATTATATATTAAAATCAATATTTTTTAAAATAATAAAAGTTAATAATCATATAAATATATAAATATTATTGTCTAATCAATAATATATTATATATAAAATAAAATGAAAATATGTAAAATAATAAACACATAAATTAAAATTATCATTCAATTTATTTTTAGTTTTTTAAAAATATTATATATATGTATATGAGTATATATTAAATATGTGTGTGTAAATAAGTATAAATGTAAATAATTTATTTTGCAATAGAATATTATATATATATATTTAAATCTGCGTTTAGAATACACAAGGTCTTCGCAACTCAATTGGCAAGACATCACGCGCGTGCATAGATGGTCGAGGGTTCAAATCTTGGAATATGCAAAATTGAGAATTTATAAGGAGGTGACACGTGGTGGGGGTCCAGCTCTAAGGTGGCAACTTACGGAAGTGACACGTGTCATTATTATTTATTAAAAGAAAAAAAAAATTCCACGGAATTTGTCACGGAAAATTTCATGGCAAAATTTCCGATGGAATATTCCGTCGGTAATTTGCGACAGAACTAAAATTCCATTAGTAACTAATTTGTGACGGTAACTTTAGTGATGGAATGAATTCCGTTGGTAATTCATTATGTGACAAATTTCGTGACAAACCAAAATTTTATTGGTAATTCCATGTTTTTCTTAATGAAAGGACTTGAAAATCTAAATAATCTCCTTGGGGTTAACAGCAGCCCAGGACACAAAGCATCTTCATGCTCCAAGTCACAATCACTCACATGCATGAATCACGACCGCCGAAAGTTAATTAGATGCTACCCCAAACGACAATTTAATTTAATTGTTTAAAAGGTTTTTTTCTAGATATGATTTAGATAATATGTATGCGCCGTCAGATCCTTCTGCGTCCGGTCCACTACGTACATATATAGCTGGACCATCATCAACAAATCTGCACGACTATTCCTATCAAAAGATGCTCTTTTTGGAAAACGCTAAACAGACAGATCCTACAGTTGTCACTGTGATTACTAATTTCGAACAATAGAATCTTACATACAAGCAAAATGATAAGGACAAAAATACAAGAACAATTGAAAGGGGTTACTTACAAATGGTAAGGAGGAAGTTACTCCATTGGTGTTAAATTTGAGCTAGATGGAATAGGTATGGATGTTCGTCAAAATGATAAACCCCCTACCCATCAAATATGGACGTCCAAATCTGATATATAGACTGTTCACATTCAATTTTTTTTATTTTTATAAAAACATTATTTTAATAGGTATAGAATTTAAAGTATAGTTAATATTTTAACTATCATATTTTGAAATAATAACTTTTTATTGAAAAATTGCTGGTTCAAAAAAATTAAATCTGCACTAAACAGATTTGATGGGTTGGGGGTGAGTAAATAATTTTTAATGATTCTTAAAATTAGTAAAGGTGAGGTATTTATAATAAAACACTTGTTTTGGTTTTCCTAAAATACTGCATTTAATCAGTTGCGAATATGAGAAAAATGTAGAGGCTCTTGAATAATGCCTCTAGTCATGTGCCTTTCTATTCATAAGTAGATTAACAAATAATGCAGTGACATCTGTCCTCTTTGAGGATTATTCTAGAATACATACAAAGGAATATTGATCTGAATATATAATTACAAAAGATATTCAACTTAATCATTTGCATTAGAAGTTACTTACTTTGATATTAACCATTATAATATATGCAATCTAGAAAGATAGTTTGACAAAAAATTATAAATTTGAGAATACAGTGGATTAAATTCTTATATCTAGGGTAAAAAACATGACAGAGTACATTTTAAGAATATTTCATGAATACATCTCGGCTAGTCTTTCCACAAGATCTGGCCCTCACAATTTTTCTTACACTACAATGTTGCAAAGTTATCTAACGTGCTATACACAGAATTTCAATGGCAGATGCAGCATCCTCCATTTTACGGGTTTTCCCACCTACATTGGAAGCATATTACAGAAGGGCTGAAAGACATCGCAAAGCTGAAGAAGGATGTTGAGATAATGTTTTGATGATGCCAAATATGTTTTTGAAATTGTGTTTGAATTGTTTATTTTCAAAAAGATTTTTGAAAAGTTCGAGTTTTAATGGAATGTTTGAGAGAACTCGAGTTTGAT
>QFDD01013130.1:0-10975 GCA_006871305.1 Vachellia collinsii
AAGTGGACCGAACCAGGATAAATCTCTGTGTTGATTTCTTTCATACTCTGTTTTACATTTCACATTTGCGAAAATTTTATTAAGACCAATTCACCCCCCCTCTTGGTCAAATCCGATCCTAACAGTCAAGAATGAGACTTTGATATGATGCGCAAGACCAAGAGCAATAGCACTAGGCAAGCAGAATGGTGAGATCACAAGAGCGGATCACTAGATATGTAGATCTAAGGCTTCAGGCAAGAGCAATTTGAATTTTACTTTTTTTTTAAAAAAAAATATCAAACAGCATCATTTTAGCTTATTTTCATAATGAAAATATAACTTCGTCAACCAGAGTTTTAAGCAGGGTTATTGAGTTGATCTAGGTCAACCCCCTCACCACTTCACCTTCAATCCAGATCGAACCCTATACCAGTTCACTAGTCTGATCGACCAGTCCAGTCTGATTTTTTGTTCCATGAGTTTTTCAATACTTGCTTGGTGTGAGGAAGTCCTATGGGATAGTTCTCCCAAGCTGTAACATCCCAAAGCCCTCCCTTGTAGATATTGTCCCTGTTGCAAACAGAGCAGGTTTTATTTCCATGGGTTTCTACAATAACCCAGAAAACACGTCTACAAGGGGAAGGTATCCACACCCTTATAAGGTGTGCTTTGTTTCCCTTCCCAATCGATGTGAGACTTCACATCAGGCACCTGTGAAAGGGTTTTATAGTACTCGATTGGTGTGAGAAAGTCCTACGAGATAGTTCCCATAAGCCATCGGTGAAGGGGTTTTACAATACTTGCTTGGTGTGAGAAAGTCCTACAAGGATAGTTCCCCCGAGCTAGTGTGTGCATTGCAAATTGATATATGTCTATGATCATGTGTGTGTAAAGTTGTTGAGATGGGACCTCATGATGTGTACTTTTTCCATGTAAGAATATGGCTTGTTTTTGCATGATTGTGAACTATATATATAACTATATGATAAATTGTGGTTTCTATAGGGATTTTTGAATCTTACATTATCTGCTCTGCAAGTTCACGGGTCACGTCAAGTAATAAAGTGATCAGTAGAGTATCGTTCCCACGAGGATTTGGTTCTAAAACTCGGTTAAGCAATGATTATATCACTTTTACCCAAATTGAGTGATACAAATATCAAGAGTGAATGAAAACTATTTTTAAACATAAAAAAAATATAAACAAGTGATTCATAGACTTCAAAGATAAGATGGGACCTAGGATTATTCATCGCCCTTGTATTTCATAACATTCACTTAAGCTCCACTCAAAGATGCTTTCCATGAAAAATGTACTAGTCTAGGATTCAATGGGTACTTGTAAAAGCTCTTGCAAGTCAAGAACAAGTGTTTAATTCCATTAATTGCTCAATCTCTTATTTCGCTTAATAAAACTCAATTTTCAAGTTCCAATTATAATTTGACTATATAAGGTTGACAAGTATATCTCTATCTTACCAACAAAACCATCCATTCATCATGCAAACTTCAAGTTCTTACACAACTTTACCCAAGTTCTACACTCAATCTAGCCCTCTCAAGCATCAATCAAGTGAACCCAACATCTAAATGGTGATCAATCATTTAAAAGCACTAAGCAAGAAGTAAAATAAACGCATATATATCATTAATTACAAAATGAGAGGAGTATTTAAGAGTTGATCTATACAAAGGTTTAAAATAATCCTAGAGCAAAGTGTTTGGCCACTCATGTTCAAGAAACCCATAGGAAAATATACATATAGCATCACAAATATAGAACAAGAGGGAAGGAAAGGAGAATGGAGAAGAAGAACCAAGATGTGAAACCAAGATCTCTTCCAAACTTCAAACCCGATTTCAATCTCCACCAAAATCCATGCCCTAGCACACCAAGAAGCTCCCAAATACACCCCAAATGTCCAAAATGATAGGCTCCATCGTGTTTTTGCCTTAAAACTCTAAAAATTATGACTTTGTGCTCTTTACTGGTGATATGTGTTTTACTGTCAAAACTGAGTGGCGGTAGAACTGTTTTGAGTTGCAACGGAGTTTACCTTTGGTTGAAAGTGTGTTGTAGCTTAGATAAAGTGCACTGTAGCTCATTTTGCCTCTAGAAAATCAGCTCTTCCACATTGAATGAATGCATTCTACCCATAAATTGCCCTCCATTTCTTCTTCTTTGATTTTCTAATGTGCTTTTGAATCAACTTTGGTCTCCACATACCTTCTAGGAATTTCCAAGTGGCTTAAAATATATCATTCTTCTATCAAAACATACCTTGCAAAAGGATAAACTTTATAGCACATAATCAACAAGAATGAGGGTCAAAATCTCTACAAATATATTAAAAAGTGTATAAAGTGCCAAGAAATATGTTGAAATAACATGAAATCCTAGAGGTTAACACACACTCCTTTTTAATAAAATATAGCAAAGGCAAGTAGCTCAAAAGCCTAGAAAGTGGTGATAAGGGAAGTATAGAAGGTGAGAAGGATGGATAATGAAGAGGAAGATGGAAGAACCCCTTTACAAATAATTTTGATTTAATTAGTAGTTAAAGATTTATTTTGATATAGGCCTAGATGGTTTAAATGGTTATGTATATTTGATTGTATAAATTATGTATATAGTAATATGAAACAGAAAGTAGTTGTGAGTGGAATATCTCCCTATAAGATATAGGTAAATATTATCTTTTACGAATAGCAAATAAAGATTAATGAGTTATTGCAAGTAGAAGATCATAGAGAATGGTTTTTAAAAGGAAAAACTATTTTCAAACTACAATTATAGAATAAAAACCCAAGATCAAACTTGGCTCAGTAGATCTTTTTGAAAAACAACTTTATATAAAAGTTGTTTTAAAAAGTTCAAATTTATATTTTTTAGAAAATCACATTCTAAATAAATTTGGTAAAATGGTATTCTATAAAAAGGTAGGACTCTTTTACTGATTAATAACATCTATGAGTTAAGAGGATTTAGAATGGCCAAAATGAATGAAATGGTGTGACAACAAGACTTGATCAATAATTAATCATCTAATTACTCAAGTTCCACATAAATCATCACCTAATTACTTTAAACCTTGGAATTCAAATCTAGGATGTTATAGGATATCTACTGATAATTTCAACAACAACAAAAACTCCTCCCTAGGTTAAGCTCATTTCAGAGAGCACATAGGAGCCGCCACCCCTTACTTACAAAGCCTCATCTAACCTTCATATTCAACCTCTCAACCACGATGTCTCATGAGTACCACCCAACTTCTACCTCCCATTATCGTAGTTATTGTTGAGTCCTTGATTTCTCTTCTCTACTGGACCACATAACCATAAATGGCCTCATAGAACAATCTGGTGGGGTCAATTATTGGAATTTAAAGGCTTTGTCTTAATGTCTATGACCTAAACATAGACGATGAGCTATTTCTTTCAAGAAAGAAAATGGTTGTGCAACGGCTTTCCAATTTGAAATCACACTTAACTACTCATCCAGCATGACAGACATCTATTTGGGACTTTGCTGAGCTTGACATTGCTACATGCTATTTGCATATACTTCTAAGGCAATATTGATAAAAATTCCAGATACCCACAACCCTTATGTGAAAACGTTCAGAATAAAATTGTACCTTCATCCATGATATTTGGTAATAATAAGGACTCTAACCAAGACTATAGCAATTTTTTCTCAATTTGATTGTAGATATAAATACTAATAATTACTTGATGTTTAGGTGCCCATTATTGTAAATTAATCTCACACATACATCATATGGGAGACATACATAATATAATTTGTCGAATCAACCGTATCAGTATATCATCTAATAATTCGATTTGACACAATTAAATGTCATAAAATGACGTTAAATTACTCAAACTCTATCATATATGGAGTTTCCAGTTCCAATTCAAATGATTAGAAAATGTATTTTAAGAAACCACATCCATTTTTTTACAAATGACTAAATTAATTTACTAATATCTGAAAATCTGTTATTTAGTTCTTAAATTAAAGACCTAAGAGAGTGTAGATAAGTGTTTTATTTAAAATAAGAAAGAAAGAAAGAGTCAACACATCATGTTAATAATAAATAAGCATCTGTACCTCTTGCACCTTTAGTATATTTGTATCGCTATCGAATGGGAACATTTAATTTTGGTCAAACAGCTTGACAACACTAAAGTTGTCGTTAATTGCCATCCTAGCTAAGGAAGAATCAGACATATATGAATTGCTACATCAATGTTGTTCGCAAATTGCTCTTAATTGAATATATTTCACTTTTATTTTTGGTGTGTGGATGGCAAGCAAGATCTGATTCAAAGCTACATACACCTATTTTTCTTTCTTTAAATTGTTTTTCTTTTAAAAAACGAAAGAACCCTTTTCATGATCAAGCTGGAATAAAAACTTGTTGTACAAGATATAAAAAGAGGAAAACACAGAGACTTTGCCATTGATTAGCCAAAACACGGGGGGGAAAGCAAGAAAAAGGTTTACTTGTACCAAAGTAAGATGTCTCACGCAGTCATAATTCACACAACTTTATTAACATCACAATGATGCTTCCATATATGTCTTTTACTTTTCTGCTTTTTCAAATTCCTTTTTAAGTATGTTCTTTTACATTATTAACCATACCCTTTATAAAGACAGCTCCTGAGATTTGAAATTCTCATATAACGGGTGTCTATATATATCACCGTACCTTTTATGAAGATAACTAAGATTTGAAATTCTTTCTCAAACAAGTTAATTAATAATACAATAAGTGAGTTTACAAATATCAAATTATAGTGGCAAATTAAGAGTACACCTTTAATCTTCTAACTTTATATAAGGATTTTAGTTTTGTCCATTAATTTTAAAAAGTGTCTTTTCAGATATTTAATCCTAACACCACTAGTCTCTAATAATTATTTTTTTGTCACAATCACTGTAATTTAAAAAAAAATTAATTTAATCTGTCTACATTTAAAAATGTTTTGTCAATATTTAAAATTTCAATATTAGGATTTTTTTTAACAATATTGATGTTAACAACTTTAAAGCTACTTTACAAAATTAAAGAATTAAAAGGCCATTTTTACGGATAATATTTAAATAAATATCTAATATTTGTTTAAGTTCATCTATGGTCATTGCATCATGTCATTTAGACTCAAAATGTGTCAATGTAATATATAACCTATAAAAATAGTACTCCTCCAATCTTAAATGTAAGACATTTTTATAATATAATTTGTATTACAAAAAGAGTCGAAGGCGTACATTATTTAGATGTCACGAATAAATATAGTCTATTATCTTTTTTTCTTTATCACAATCCAAGTATCAATTATACCTTTTCTAGAAGGTTTAAACTCATAATCTTACATTTAAAAAAAAAAAAAACTGAAGGTAGGTGTTTGATATTACCGAGCACATAGGACTTTGTGTATCAGGCATAAGTTCACAATCTTGTTTAAAAACTATTAATATCGTTTTACTTAGCCTAATGAATGACACGGATCAGAATGGAAAATGGAAATAGAGGGTAGGTAATGGGCCTGAGATGCTTGAAGCTATGTTACATAATACCCATTGTCTTTTCAAATTCAAATCAAAAGTCATAAATAGATTATAAGATGGGAAAAGCAACATATATGCCTTTGAATAATAAGATTTTAAATTGATAAAGTTGTATACTTTTTCATGATTAGTCACTTCTCATGTAACGATTCTTCAGCTTTAAGCTTATTCTATAGAGATGCTTGACAATCGATTATTACAATAGAGCTCCTCCGATTGGTCCATCTATTTCATATAGGACAAAATTTCTTACACCAAAGTCTTTTCTTGTTTATTAACAAAATTCTTCCGTTTAAATAAGTTATGGCATCTGAAGAAGTTTTATCTTTTCAAGTCGAGAATGTGATGCACGGCTTAATTATAAAAATATTCATATATTATTCTTAATCAAAAATTTATATATTATGTGCGATAGGCAAAATTGAACTCACAATACTGGTAAAAAAACTCAATACCGGTAATAGTAGAACCGCTTATACACGTAATAATTTAATAGCAATTTAATAAAAAAAATATTTATATCCTTGCAATACACACACACATGGTGCTTTTGTTTGCTTGCGTCTTCATTTATAATTTCTTGTTATATTTTGCAAGTTATCATCATACCGATTTTCATTCTTCACAAATTGAAATTTAAATGGCCCTTTCTAATGAACAAATTATTCCATAGAAAGATATTGAATCTATGCAAATCTTTTGATCACTGAAGTTTCATATCCCTACTGATAATCACAAACAAACATCGACATGTTTTACTTTTTTTATATCCCTAAGATTTCAAATCACCTTTGCCATAATATTCAAATTCTGATTAAATAGATAAATATAACACAGAATATTGGGAAAACATGATTAGCTAGATATCGTAATTATCTCATTTACTTTTTTCTCTAAAATATTTATCCACAAACCTTTATGCTAATAACTTTCAAAGATCAGAAAAAAAAACTAATGCATCAATTATACAATATTTCCATGGCTCATTCTAATTTTAATTTATCTGATTTATTGTTCAATGTTGAAATATCTTTTTAACTAATAAAAAATGTCTTGTTGTTGCTGTTATATATCTATATCACTTGTCATCTATAAACAAACAACAACACTTTCATTTCTTGAGAACTAGTATAACAAAATATTTAATTTGGTGTAAAATAAAATGTTAACAATAATATAAATGTAATATTGAGAACTAGTAGCTGCTATAATCATCTAGAATTTTCAGGCAATGATATTGCATAGAATAGAGCAATAGTTTTCATTGAGAATATTGTAAGGAGGTTGGCCGTATATAGATAGAAGGATAGTATAAAATATATGGGGAAGTGTGCTATTTAAAACAAAGCTTTCAAAAACAAAAAACAAATCCCAAAAGCACAAAAAATCGCAAAAGATGTATATATTTATGGACAAAATTTAGATCAAATTGCTTATATTCATTAGGTTAAATTCTTCAATCACACTTGTTATTTCACTATTGTTAATTGTTAAAATATGTGTATGCACTTGTAAATTCACCTATAAACACTAAGCAAATTTCTGTATCAACTCCTATAATATAAATTAAGATTGATAAATTTCCATATGAAAACTTGTTTATTTTATTATTGATAGTTGTTAAATTGCATAGTTGTAAATTTACCTATGAATTTGATCCTATGGATATAAGCAACTTAACCTAAGTTTTGTCCTATATATTTTACGAGTTTCATTGGTTGAACTAAATTATTTATGATTTATAAATATTATTACTCACTTCTGTCCCTAATATATATATATATGATATACTCTAATGAAAAAATTATACAACAAATACGTTAGGCATATATACAAAATATGTTAGGCATATATATTGAGATCACAAAAAATAATTTTAAAATTTTTAAAATTCTATATTGAGATTACAATACATGATTTTAAAACTTTCACTAACAGAAAAATGTTTATGTAGACCGTCTCTTTTAAAGTTGTATTCAGAAAATAAGGTTTAAAAAATATTACCGGTGGCATCTTTGTAAAGAAAAGTACATATTTATACAATCTCTTTTATACCACATTTTTGTTTGAATATGTTATGATCACAAGTTTAAAAGAAGAGTGCATCAAAAAAGACTAGTCTATTGGATAGACAATATTGCTCTCAAACTCATATTATTCATTTAATGAAAGTACCTTTGATATGATCACAAAGGTTAAGAGATCATCATACTGGGTGGAAGAGTCTGTCATTATACTTATAAATCACATTTCACTTATGAGATTACTTGATGTATGACTCATAACCTAATATTCAATAAATTTTGTGCCATTTGTACTTTATTTAGATGTTAATTTGACATTAACAAATAATATTATGTAGTAGCCATAATTGTTCGTGATAAGGACCCTATCTTATTCTGTTGAAGAATTCATAGGCTTTAGCGTAGAGACCAATATTATTCCAAAGGACATGTAAATGGCAGGAAAAGGATACAATGATTAAGGCATATCCCAGTAAATTTATATATAACAAGGACAAATGAACTTTAATTCCTTAAAATATAGCCACCATACAAAAGAAAAGGCATATAATTAATTAATAGTTTAATGCTTCAAAATGAATAATAATGAATTCATATACGTGCAAGTTTGTAAAGTCATCCACGCGTGGCCTTACGTATAAGCATTCTATTTGTCAATAAGAAAGCAAAAGCAAATTAGCCACTCCCACTAACCCCTTCCCAGCAGAAATAAACAAATCAAAGACAAACAAAAATTAATTAAACTTAATTAATTATTAATTAAGCTCCACTTACCCACTTTGGTTTTATTATAGCATTTGGTAATACCTTCACTTCACTTCACTTCTTAATATAAAATCTAGTTATAATCCAATTTGCATCAGAAACTAAATTTTACATTTAGAACTGGAGCCTGGAGTTACTTTATGATATTATCATATCAGATTCAATTGAGAGTAAATATTCAATGTACTTTTTTTCTACTTATAAGATTCAAGCCTCCGATCTAATTTTCTTCCTCTTCTTGCAACAATGAATTGAATGCAACGTATGTAATCATATTTATGGAATTGAATTTTCGTCATAGAAATAAATGCGTGATTAGCTTTACAAACTCTACAATTAATTAATGGTGCAAAGATAGACTATATAATAATAATTATAATGAATAATAAACAGGAACAAAAGGAATTCTAGCCCCATCTGTTAAATTCAGCTATATGATTACACACATATCTAATCTCTCGAGCTAACGACAAAACACATGAACAACCAAAAAAAAAAACTCAAATTGTCTACATAATAATGTGAAATCCAGCTGAATTTAACACTTGTTCCCGCCCCCTTAAATAATGCCCTGTGTTATTCATAAATATTAAAGCACCTAGCTAGCTAAGCTCTAATACATAATATATATATATATATAATTAATCATTTGGTAGCCCTACATTCTGATAATATGCTTGTACCAGGCCCAGCTTTGAAGGTCACTTCCTTTTCTTTCCTTTTCTATGCTTTTCCTTTTGTTCTCTTCAGCTTTTTCCTCTTCAGTCTCCTTCTACTTCTTTGGCCATTTCTTTTCTTTTCTTCGCTTTTTCCTCTTTCCAAATACTAATTAATTAACCATATATATTTATATTGGGTAAAGGGTAATTTTATGAAAAGATGACTAAGGGTATGAGTATTTGGACTATTGAATTCACTGAATTCATGATTATATATCTATATATATCATCACTTGGGAATTTAATAGTGAAAATACTCAACCTGCTCAAATGAAAATAATAATAATTAAGTCAATCTCTTCATAAAACTATCCTCTTCTGGGTTTAATTAATTAGTTGTTTATCTGATAAGTGTGCCTCCAAATGATGGTGTCCAGAAATCCACAGGGGTTTCGTTTGTGACTGGGAATGTGCTTGAAATTGGAACCAAACACAGGCCTCTGCTTCTCAAGTCTTGCTTTGGCCCTTCTGATGACTCCTTCACATCAAAACCCTAAAACAATCACAACTAATTAATAATTATTTCCCAGTCAATATATATGACATAATTGGCAAAGTTATGCATAATTTTCCTGAACACTTTATGTTATGCATAGATAATCTAGCTTCTTTAAGCTATGAAACTTCATTGTGAATCTCCCTAAAACTCTTGCACGTGGGAAATAACTCTCTTATTTGTAATTTTCACACACGCACACGCACTTAAGTTTAGGGGACTTTATATGCATGCAAGAACTTAAAGCTTGAAGGAATTATATGTGGACAAAAACTATAATTTAAAGGGCTGTATATAAAATTGATGGTTAGGGTTTATAAACTGTCAACTTTCTATAAATGCTATGGAAAGTTGAAAGTTTAATTAGGAGGTTTGTTAAACGTTTTAAAGGTTAAGAAGGTTACTTGTATGTATGGTTTAAAGTTCAGGAGAAATTCGGTGGACAATGTGTCCAGTTTACCATGAATTAACAGGAAAATGATCATTATCTTGGGGAGATATTAGTTGTTACACTTCAATGACTTTCTTAAAACTTAATTTGAACTTTAAGTAATTAACAATAGGCGAAGAAAATTACACCTTTTCAGATGTTATATAAGAAAGTACAGTGTCGGAAGTACCTGTTGGTAGTGTTGGATGGGAACTCCATTTTTCATGTAGGGAGTGCTCAAAACCTGAGATTATTGACATTAAAAAAAAAAAAAGTTCAACTTCATAGATAAATAATTATTTAATTTGCAATCTCTAGCTTCGTCAATAACTAGGTTTTTAGAAGAAGAAGAAAAATTATCATTAGAATAATGAAACATACACTGACTTGATCATGCAGGAACTTGATGTACTCAATGGCTTCATGAAGGACAGATGCAGTATCAGTCTACATGTGAAAAATACACACAAAAAAGCAACATTTAAGCGAAGTAAAGGCTTTTAATTTCATTCTTCACAATACCACAAGTAGCAAAGAAAGGGTGAAATAAAGAGAGCCACATCAGAAGGGGGGAAAAAATTCACCTTTCCAAAAGGTGACACCATTTGCTGAAGAGCAGTGATTCGGTCCCCTAGCTTCTCTTTCCGAACCTAATCATCCAAAAACACATACCTAACTAGATTAAAATTTTAACCACAATTATATTATCAAGATTATTGAACAATCAATATAAACCATTTAACTTTTCTTGCTTTAATCCAAATATTCGGCATTCAGAAGTTATTAGCTTGGACTCCAAACTAACCAACTCTAGTTACGAAATATGGATTGGACCACAAGAACAACGAACAAAAATCCTATCTAACTAGGTTTTCTGAAGACAATTGCACACTCAATTCGTTAGTTGAGCTATAGATATGTCAATTCGTTAGTGGAACTCTTAAGCTTTTACAGAAATATATATATATATAT
>QFDD01013138.1:0-10154 GCA_006871305.1 Vachellia collinsii
CAAGCATATTGCTCAGACATGTTCTGCACTCTTCACTGGTTATGTCTCTGCTGCACTGAACCCAACCATACCTTCTCTGGGTGCCATTTATGTTGAACACATGTGTCCCAAACATTAGGTTTGTCTTTGAACCTGTCTGTATCAATCCATTCATCAGAATCATAGCGTCACTGTCAAACTCTCCGGCACTCGTGAAGTTTTGTGATGCATCAAACATGGGAATCCGAGGTGTTAACGTTAGATTGCCGAAGAAATCCTGGTTTGAGTACCTGGTTTAGTACCAGCAGAATTTCTTTCTTGAATCAACTCGATGATATAGATCCATGTAATCAATGAATATGGTATAACAATAGTCTCATTGAAATGTTAAATTTTGATCCCATATATTCAAAGGGCTACTATTCAATTTAGCATTGGAACTTTTCGCATAAGGCTATCAGTATTCAGAAGTTTTTTATGGACTGGTATGACCTTGGAAGTGTTAAAAAAGGAGTAAAACCACCTTCACCTTTCAAAAAATGAAATTGATTGTTAATATTTTTAATAACTGAAGGCAATATTGCTCCTTTTTTTAACATTTACAGACTAATATTGATTCAAAAAAATAAAATAGCACTTTCAAGTATCCACAACTCTTACGTGAAAGCTTCTAGGATAATATTAGACCTTAACATCCATATTCAAAATATAAACATTGATAACTTCTTGGTGGAGTTGAATAAGTAGACCCATATACAAGTTACTTACAAAATTATAGATCTAATAGGATATACCTGAGAATGCAAAATGGGTACCATAAAATTGCAGTAGCATTGTTGGGACAATGTTGTTGGATCAATCTGCTACAATATTGAACACAAGAATGGCACAAACTTGAATTCACATCTCCTCTACAAACATAAAGCCCATACACCATATCTTCATCACTACCGGCAGTTCTGTTACCATATCCATTGCTGGTTGAAGCATCTGAAGAAAGTGAAGATATGAGACTATTGAGATTGCTTTGGTATGTGCTTGATGGAGCTACACCACTTTGGTCCAAACACGCATACCGATGATCAACCGGCTGCTTGGTGTTTTGCTCCGCGAGAAAAACGCCTTTTCCTTGTAATGTTTGTCCTGGAGATGGATTTAGTATCGTTGAGTTGAAGCTTATGTCATGGGCTGCAATAACTAAGGAGAGAAAGTGGAACAAGGATGAGAGAAGAAACAAGGATTTGTGTGTCATGGTTGTTATTACCATATGATAGTTTTGTGTGAGATTTGCGGGAGTTTTGAGGAGGGTTTTTGTTTAGTCATGAAAGATGGTAGAATTGTCAAAGGCTTGAAGTTGGTGAGCCGTCACGGAAAGCAAATTTTAATGTTCATATAATCACATAGTGGGTGGCTGATGATAGGTTGATTCCTCTGACCATGTTGAGAATAGATTTTTTTTGTAAAAGAAAAATTATTGTTGGTTGAAATGAGGATAGAAAATTCGAAGATTAATAACCATGAAAATAATGATTTCATGTTTTAAAGTAGAATGAGTTTCCGAATTTATATTTTAAAGTATAATTGAAATAAAAAATTCTTATTTGATCTACTGTCAAAAGTCAACCAACCAAAGATTAAATTCTTTTTCCTTTGGACTTAGATCGTATACAACAAATTTAAGAAGGGAGGATAAAGTTACAATTATTCTGACAATTTTGTTGTAATTGTTAGATAAAAGGAAATTCAAAGAAAATAATGAAGACTATTTTAATTAATTCGTGATGGATTATTCCTTATTAGTGGGCGATTGTGATGAATATTATTATATGGATATTCATATATTTCATTATCCACAATTATATTTTATATCCTCTTATTATTTCATATAATTATTAATATTGATTTATCATGATATTATAAATCCATGTCTATAAATATAAAGCACAACATATGTATTACACGCTTCAAAGATAATGAATAAGAGTTCTTTCTTCTATTGCTCTCTAATTTCTTTTGGTTTATCTTCTTTTTAATTTCATAACACGTTATCAGCATAAGACTCTAGTCATAGTATGATGTAGCTATCTTTAATCTCTACATTCTTTCTCCTTGATATGGGATAATCTGAGTCTAAGGTAGAATATTTAAATTCCTCTATTACTTTAAATTTTGTTCTCAAAAGGTTTGGATTGGAGATAAAATTTTGTTGATTTGTGATTGTCTCAGAAATTCACCTTCATATGAACTTATACAATCTTACGTGGGAAAGAGCAAATGTTCTGTTTTAAGTAACAACAAAGGAGATTTGCGAAGATTTATTTGTAACTTTTTGTGAATCTGTTCGACATGCATGCTTATCAGTATATATGCATATATGTATGGGAAGCTGTGATTTTTCATTTGTGGTTTTTAATCTTGTCGTTAAGTTCGTGAATCTGTGCTTGAACGTAGAGTATGTGATTGAATCTTGTGTGTTTTTCATCAATCTGAGAGTTTGCTCACCGGCATTCATGCGAGATGGAAAAGTTTTCAAATTTCGAAAGCTTCATAACTCGTTTTTGTGCATGTGCATATGTGTGTGTGTGTGTGTGTGTGTGTGTGTGAGTCTGTGCTTGTTGTGTATATATGTGTGTGCTCTCTTGGTTTCACACCCTTCTCAGATGGAGAGAAAATGTGGGTAGAAAGAAAATTTAGAGAGAAAATAAGGGGAGAAATGAGTTTTTTCCCATTTGGATGGAAGAAGAAAAAATGGGAGAAAGGAAAAGTTGGAGAGAAAATTAAGTGTGGGTCCTATCCCATTTTCTCTCCACATTAGAGAGAAAATTCTTTTTTCTTATCTACCCACACTCTTCATTAATTTGTCATTTTAACCCATTAATTTTGACATACAAATTTTTTTTAAAAATTTTGACTATGACTTTTTTTTTAAGAGATAAGCTTTAAGATGTATTCTGGTATCCAATTTAATTTTTTTAATTACTCACTAAAACCTTACAACCTTGAAAACATGATATTTTTATCTAAATTATTTTGTTTTAAGATATAATAACATGAAAATATATCTTCAATAAATAATTTGATTTTAAAATATTTAATGATATTAATGTTAATATAATTTTTTCATTATCATATTTAATTTAATTTTATACTTGATATATTTTAAAGATACTTTAGTTATTCAATTATTTACATATATAGTTATTTCAATGTATTATATGATATTTATGATTTGTCATTAAATTATTGAATTAATCCTGAAAATTTCTTTTGCTAAGTTCAATTTAATTGTTTTTCATTTGGGCCATCCGTAACAAATTTTTAGGCTAAATAAAGTTCATTTTGCTCTATTTTTATCTTTTAATTGCTTGGTAACTTTATTAATTTCAATAATTTAAATATTTAATTAAATTTTTTTAAAATTATTTGTTGAGTTTAATTGTGCTTTCCCATATATGATTTATTTTATCAAAATTTGTAGAATATTCTTATTTAATTGCACAATTTATTTTTTTATGGTATCAAATTGTAAAAATTGTTTTAATTATTACATTTTGTAATTATTTAATTACTTGAATTATGCAAAGTTATATTTAAGTCGTAATATTGAGGAATAAATTATGGTATGGGTGCAAAAAAAATAGTGAGAGAATTTAATATTTTAATTTAAATCAATTAGTACAATTCTCATTAAGGATTATGCATATCTAGAATTCAATTGCATATAGCTGATGTTTGTGTTTGCTTTGCAATTTTGGAGAGTAGTCATAGTATCATCTACATTGCATACATAAATACCCACTTGTTGTTTGGAACAATTTAAAAGAAAGGTATAACTACCAGAAGCTGCTTATTTTTCCAAAATGGATATATTTGCGTTCATAAGACTTTAAGATTGTGAGCAAGAATAACTTAACCATATTTCATACGTCCATTTTTCTCCTATTTCCACAGTATAGGGAGAAAGGTTTTAAGAAACATATTAGTTTAATTTCTTGCATTCTCTTAGCTGAATAGAATAATGAGTTTTTCATTAAAAAAAAAACATGAATCCCATCTAATGGACTCAACTTTATTCCTAGAAGTGAATGTAGTTATAATTGAATATAATAGTATGGTAGTCGATCGAGATCGTTGATGTGGCCACAATCATGGGTGAGGGTGTGGTCAGAATCATAGTGGTTCTACTTACCACATGAAATAGAGAAAGACTAATAAGAACCATAAAAGGGTAAAATATGGGTATAATAAACAAATTGTATATGCATTAAAAGCTATGAAAAAGCCAATATTATGTTTCCTGAAGGAACATAATTATGCACTAAAAATGCACTCTATTCTACCAAATCTAAAGGAAACTTATTGAGTTTCAAGAATATCTTAAAAAATGGATATCATATGGAAATAATGACTGAAAACAAGAATGTATTCACATTACAAATTTAGTTTTTGATATGAAGTATATATTATAAAAGTTTCCTCCAATTTTCTTCTGACTTGTACTATAAATAAGTATAGTTGAAAGCTTGCAATAGTAAAATACTAGTTTACTAATGAATTTAATGTTTGGTATGAGATAATGAACCATAAGTTTATTAATACAAACTAAAAATTGAGTATCACAAGCTAGCAACTTGCCAAGGTAAACAATGAATTCAATGTTTGGTATGACCTATTATATTATTCTGATTCAATTATAATGTGAAAAATGATTTAGAATTTGAAACCAAAACTGTCTGATGCTTTTGGCTGCAAGAGATTCCATGCCAGTTGCAGAAGTGTGTAGATGAATTCCAAGAGTCCATGATCCCACTTGGATCATTGGATATTGATTCTTTGAATTTGATTAAAGACAAACGATCGGTTTCGTTGCCCAGCGAAGACAAAGCAGAGTTGCAAGCAGATTGAAACAAGAGAGTGAAGAAAAGAAGTAAGTGAAGGGACTTGTTTGAGAAACACTTGTAGAGCCTAGTTGGAGCGCTTATTATGGAGAAGCACACTTGTGCTCTGTTATTAGTCAGATAGTGTGGATACAAATTTCAAAGTATTATCCTCATCATTTTTTATTTTGAATTCTGGTGACCACATACAGCTTGAGAGACAGCTATAATGTCTTTGATAGAAATTTAAATGAGCGAAGCATTAGAAAGTGGTCTAAAAAAAAAATCATCAAAAGTCTCCCAGGAACAGATAAGCAATGAATCGACATTCTATTTTTGCACATATATAACACGCAATCGTATGTATCTTTCAGAAATTCATAGGATCTCAACTGATATTTTGATGAACATGTGAGTCTGAGAGTATCATATTGAACGTAATATTGTTTTTATATGGACCATAATGATGTAAAAGTCACACTCTTACTCATACGAAATTATGAATGATAATATTTTATATTTCATAGGTTGAAAAATTCAAAGAAGCCAAATGCACATTTTCATTCAATTGATGGAAATAAATAAATAATGGCTTCTTTGTTGACAAAGATCTGCAAAAAAAAAATGGTTATAACACCATACCAAACAGGCCCTATTTTTTGCCACTCTAGTTGATTCTTATTAAAGTCCACTTATAGGGAAAACAAATTGGTTCTAAATATAAATCCACTTAAAAGTTATTAATGAAAATTTCAAAATGGCCTCCAACAACAACAAAAAATCCCTTCCGCAACAACAAATCAAAAGTCCATCAATAATAATCAATATGAACAAAGCCAAATCCAAACTCAGCCATTAATCCCAAAAAATTGCTTTATTGAAGGCGCCATCATCAGTTGTCCAACAAAGCCATTCCAGGATGGAGAAGAAGAAGAAAATCGAGTTATATTTATCAGTTAATAAAATTATGTTTATCATTTTTTGTTAACAATAAGTTTTATTTTACATTAATTAAAAAACTTGAGAAACTTTAGTGCATAAAAATAATTAATTATAATGGACTTACGGGATCCAGATTTTGAAATTATTATATATAGTCAATAATTTCAGTTTTAGTATTGATTACAGTACTAAAAGGTAATGTTTTTGCTTTTTTTTTCCCCTTTCATCACCAATACTTTTGAAAAAAATTATTATGACAGAAATTTTTTGGCTAAAACTTGTTGTCATTGAAAGCCTTTCAAAAAGTCACCACTGAAAATTAATTTTTTTTATGTAATGATGTGTATATACACACATATTTCTCTTAATAATTTTGATGCCCGTGGAAATTCACAAATTATTGTACGGAACAGTATATGAGCTTCGTGTAAAGTTTTGGAAGAAGCCAAATAAATTAACCGCAACAATTGGTGGGTGGTGGGGTCTTAATTAGCTAGTCGCAGTCCCTTTGAGAATCTTCTCACACAAAATTCTACTTTTCCATATCTATACGATCATGAAGATAAACTTGAATATATATATATATATATCTATATAGAGAGAGAGAGAGAGAGAGAGAGAGTTTATGCGTGTTTAATACGACCCAAAGTAATTATTATACGGATTACAATAATATCAATTCGGTGTCCTAGTCTATTGAAAAACTCAAAGAAGCCTAATGTCTACTCTCATTCAATTGATGGAAATAAAGCAATATCGGCTTAGAAACGAGTGATGATGATAGTTCGGTTAACTGCGTCAAGTCAACACCATTATTATAATTTTATTTTTTTTTGGCCAACACCATTATTATAATTTGAACCATAGATTTGAATTGAATTGAATCAAAATGTTAGAAATAAAGCAACAAATATTAAATTATAAAATAGTTTAAGCTAATGTTAATATGTAAAAATACCCATGAATTTATATTTAAAGTGTGTTCAGTACCACATGCTTTTTATAAATGTAAAAATATCTATAAATACTGAACATGGGTGTCAAAATGTCAATACTGTTAAATATAAAATAACTCCATTACTTTTTGTGATGGACCTCATGATATTTTTGAAGCACATATTTTACGGTATGGTGTAATGTTACATTCAATGACCATATCATTTTTGCTTCTATTTAAAAAGTTTATAGGTATTTTTTTACATACATAAAATTTATTGTACGTCAAAGAATATGAGCTTAGTGGAAAGTCTTGGAAGGAGGGGAAAAAAGAATTAACAGCAACAATTGCTGGATGGTGGGGACATGATTCTACATTTAATACGACCATGAAGACAAAACTCGAATAATAAAGACACTAAGAGTGGTGATAATTTCCGTTCACGGCGTCAAGTCAAGAACCATTATTTTCAGCATAAATCTCCTCAGCTTTACTATTCATAGCTGGGTTCATTATTCATATAAAGTCCTCTGCATTACTATACATTGCATCTTTAGTTCATCAGGGATGTCTAAAATTAGTAATGGGGTTGAATCAAACAGAAATAAATAGTTTCCCACAACAACATAATAAAGTAATATTTAAATTTTTGTTAAAAAAATTATTTTTATTTAACACCCGGTAACATCTTGATTAGAATTACGTTAAATAGAACCATCCATATGCTTAATAAAACATAAAAATGTACGGAAGATATATTGATTCATGTTTTGTGTTTGGTGCTTTAATGTGCGTTCCTCTGTTGCCATTTATAATGGGTCAACTTTCCAAATGTCATTTTATCTTTTCTTTTAATAATTAGATTTTATATAAAAGCAGTAACATTTTGATATCTTATTAATGAAAAATGATGCAGTTATAATTTTTTATATTTTTTTTAAAATCAAAACTGCACAATTTTGAGGTATATTTGTTCTGAAAAATAAAAAAAAATTAAAAATTTTATCATTACATCTTTATAAAATATCAAAATACCACTAATTTTATATAGATTTAATGATAAACTTGGTAGGTTGGCGCATCAAAGAGGCATATCAAAGCCCCTACCCCATAGTTAGAAAGTATTTTCCCCTTTAATTGTTTTTTTTTCTTTTAATTTGGAGTCATCTAAGTCAATGATACTTTTTTCGGGAGTTATTTTTCTAATGCGTTGTAACTACTAGCTAAAACATTTCAAAAAACAAATAAAAAAAATTCGAGGCTTTATTATACGTCTATAGATCTAAGATCCCATTTATATAAAAAGGGACATTAAAAAA
This sequence comes from Vachellia collinsii, assembly GCA_006871305.1. NCBI lineage: Eukaryota > Viridiplantae > Streptophyta > Magnoliopsida > Fabales > Fabaceae > Vachellia > Vachellia collinsii. The sequence goes on from QFDD01013138.1 coordinate 8,055, forward strand.
AAATGAAATTAACCATCGAATTATTGACAAATTTTTGGTTTGTCATGAAATTTACCATATAATGTAATTATCGATGGAATTGGTTTTGTTGCTAAATTTACTGTCACAAATTAGGTTACCAATATAAAATTCCGTGGATAATTTTGCCATGGAAATTTCTATAAGTAACTTTCCATGGAAAATTTATTTTTTTCTAATAAATAATAATGCCACGTGTCACCTCCGCCAACTACCACCTTACAGCCAGACCCTCGTCATGTGTCGCCACTTGATAAATTCGCAATTTTGCTTCCTCCTGGGGTGTGATCCCTTGCTAGTTGAGATGCAATGACCTTATATCTTCTAAATGCATATTTAAATATATATATATATAATATTTTACTAGATAATAAATTATTTACATTTATAATTATACACACACATATTTAATATATACACATATACATATACATATACATATACATATACATATAATATTATTAGAAACTAAAATTAAATTGAATGAAAATTTTAATTTATATGTTTATTATTTTATATATTTGCATTTTATTTTATGTATAATATATTATTGATTGGATAGTAATTTTTATATATTTATATGATTATTAATTTCATAGTTTTTATTATTTTAAAAAAATATTGATTTTAATGTAAAATTTATTACAAATAAAATAAATATTAAATTTTAACCACGGAATCTTTCCATCCGTAATTTTCATGGCTAAAGATACCCCATATAAAATTAGTTATGAAATATTTTCCTGTGGCTAATTTTCTCATGGAAAATTTCTGTAAAAAATTTTTAAGACGAAATTTCCGACGGATTACTGATGGAATTAGCCATGGAAAAATTTCATGGCTAATTCTATCGAAAATCCTTTGTTTGTTTGTTTTTTTTTTTTTTTTGTGAGAGGCATTGTGAACGAGGCTTTAACCAAATGGGTACGAGGAACATATGCATGCATGCAGTCTTTTCCTTATAAGTAGAGACACTGTTTACAGGATTTGAACATGTAGCTTCCAATAACATATAGTAATCTTAACTGAACGAAATGGAAAATGAGGCCCGAAATTATATATTAATTATGTACTTAAAATAAAGATATGGATATAAAGTTATAGTGGCAATTCTGTTTTGACGCTGTGTAGCATATTTGAGAACAACTTTTGAAAAGTGATTTTAAGCAATCCGAGATAAATATGTGAAAGGATTTTTGTGTCAACTTGCGTAAAAATACTTCTATAAAATTTTTTAAAGGGTAACCAAACATACTCATAATCTAAATCCATAAAAACAAATGGGCTTTGCTTGTCAGGAAAAGTCGTCCTCAAGAAACGGTTGTGGAAATTAAATAGATAAGCATGTCAGGAAACGTCGTCCTCAAGCAGATAAAGATGTTTACTTCTTAGTTGTCGGAACAAATTCGAAGAAGCCAAATATGTTAACAGCAATCATTGTTAGTGGGAAGGGGAACCAATTTCTCCACTAAACACTTTCTTTAACACATAGAGTTGATTAGATATGGACTATTCAAAATTAATTTGGACAATTATGATTTAATTTTTTAAAAATCTGTATTTTTTTAAAAAAATTATTTTAATGATATAAAATTTAAAATCAAAACAATATCTTAATTATTATTTTTTTTAAAAAAAATAATTTGTTATATAAGAAATCATCATTTAAAAAAAATCAAATCTGAATTATCTAAATCTAAATAACTTTTTGTATTAATATCTACTAGTAAAACCAATTCCCAATGTGGGTTGTGGGCCTTAAAAATCATTGTCTTCTGTGAAATTTTCTCACAAAAACAATTCCTGTGTCCTCGTATGTGGAAACTTTTTGAAGAAGCCAAAATACTTATCTTTAAGGAAAATTCAAAGAACCGCACTCGATTGTTCAGGGAATATGGACCTCAGATTGGGGAGGACCTTGGATTTGATGAACAAGTGGGTCTAAGAACTGTACTGTTGTTGTCGTGGAAACTTCTAAGGTCTTGTTTGTATAGTCCCACTAGCTAGCATTGGCGTTCTAGAAGGAGATTCATGCATTTAAGATACAATTTATCTCATATATTTATCTTGTATATTATAAAT
>QFDD01013142.1:0-10457 GCA_006871305.1 Vachellia collinsii
CTTTTTTTTGTTTTTTTTTTTGTATTGCGATGCATCAGATTCTTAGGTTAGACCATCTTTTAGGTTTTACAATAGGTATCATACTAATCCGGATTAAAGAACGGTAGAAGTCATTAAGGTTGGTACCCTTGACCTCTAAAATTTTGCATTCCCAAATTCCGAAACTAAGACCTATAGTTAAACTAAAAAAAAGCGCTAACATGTCATCTAATTGTGACGGTTTAAACCAACTGGTGTTGCAATCCCATCAGTTTCCTTTTCTTTCAATTTTGAGACTAATAATAAAAAAAATATATTGAACATTTATTTGTAAAAATATTAACCATTATTTACAATACAATATTATTATTATTTTACGAGGGAATAGTGAATAGTTACCATCAAATAAGCTTGCAATGCATAATTGCATGGATCATCTATAATTTAATGTTTCTATAGTAAAAATGAAACATCATAATTTGGGAGGCTCTAGTTTGAACCAACCAATAATATTGATTTATGCATAAATTGTCAAAAGGTGATATGATATAATATATAACAACGAACAAGCGCCGTTGTTATTTTCATAACTAGTTAATAATATAATTTAGTTTGTAGAATTTAAGTAATACTATACGATAACTAGTGAATAATATATCTAAATTACTTATGATTCCTTGTATACAAAAAAGTCTTGAAAAAAAAGAAGAAATTCCAAAATCCTCATTTAAAGTAGCTAGCCGTCATTCTTTTTTATGGTGGGATTAGGAGTATTTTTTCTAAACTCTTTTTTTAATATAAATTCAGGATTAGGAATATTCTGTACTTAGTAGCAGATCCTAAATTAAAGCAACAAGTCAACATGATTTTTTTTATTATGAAAATCACTTAAGAGAATTTTTCCAAGGACTTGCATTTATTGCATGTTTGGCAATTTGTCAAAACCTTGGTTTTGAAGGAAAACCAAGGTTTTGAAAAAGCTGTTGACAAACATGTTTCGAAAATGCAGAATAGCTTCTGGGTCCAAAACCATGGTTTCAGAAGTGGTAGACAAACATACTTTTTTCTCCAGAATAGCTTTTAACTCTCAAAACCATGGTTTGGAAGTGGAAACCATGGTTTTCCAAAAAGCTATTCTTTCCAGCTTTTTCAAAAGCTATTCTCCAGAATCTATTCTCTAAAAGCTATTTTACGCAATCCGAGACAGAATCTATTCTTCACAGCATTTACCAAACATGATAGTCTCTCCAAAATCAAATTTCAGTTTAGTTTTGGATAATAAGGATTGAGTGAGATAGAGTAGAGATTTTGAGTTCAAAAAAAAGTCTTTGATGTGATAGAAAATTATATTTAGCATTTATATTTTGATATGCATTTATATTTTATGCAGATATATAGAAATATAGGCAATGAATTGGATTTCAAAGTACAAATCTCAATGGTTTCTTTCTTTAGATTTTCATTTTGAGGCTAATAATAAAAAATAGATTAGACATTCAATTTTAAAAATATTAATGGTTGCATGTGTAATGACAGTCTGGACCCTGGAGTAAATGAGTATTGGAAAGCATAATCATTTTCCTTATTTTTTGGGGTTAAAGTGCCCAAACTTTTATGTTATATATGACTGGTAGATTGGTGTGAGAAAATTTTCTAGTGACTGAGAAAGAATCAATTCCAAAATGATTTTTTTAAAAAAAATTGGAGGAAAAAGATAAAATAGAAGGGAAAAGATTGAAATATCCTCAATGATTTTAAAAAGTTTTCAACCACTGGTGATTGGCTACTAACCACGACATTGGAACCCCTATTGCCGGCTGTCGTGGCCAACAACCTTCAGCACCGAAGCTCCTCCGTAAAGGAAAATTGGTAATACATAATAAAATATTGATTATCCCTATATAAAACTGGTGAATAAGCTAAAAATATGAATTTGTTGCTCAGAAATGAAAATCGGTAATACCAACATAATATTAATAATCTCTATATAAAACTTGTCAATAAGCTAGAATTGTGATCTGATAACTTAATAAACAACAATTGGTAACAGCTAATAAAAGTTTTGTTAAGGCGTGACCCACATTTCATTAGTTATTACCAGCTTTTATTTATAATGTAATCAAATCACAATTCTTGCTCATTTACAAGTTTTATATAAGGATTACCAACATTTCGTTAGATATTACCAATTTTCATTTGTTGAGTAACAAATCCATATTTTCAGCTCATTTACAAGCTTTATATAGGGATAGTAACATTTTATTAGACATTACCAACTTCTCTTTATAGAGGAGCTCTAGCGCAGAAGGTCAATGATCAATTTTTAGCGAAGTTTCTGGTGATGTGGTTAGGAACATTTTATGAAAATTTGTCTTGTAAGATTGGGAAGACCAACTTAGTTTATGGTCTTTTATGTGATAGGGGGTTTTATGCTCGGGTGGTTTTTTCTATTTCCTCAAGAAAATATTTCTCAAGTTAGAGCTCCCCTTTTAGCAATTATGTTGATGGTGATTGTTACAATAAAATTATGCTACTCATTTGCACACTTCTTAACTCTGAAAGACTGAAAATTTCTATTCTGTAACAGTGATGCATGACCTTTGTGAAAACATACCTCTAAACTTATGAGTAAAAAAGGATTATCTATCTATATACATGTGTGTGTGCACGTTAAGACCAATAAACTACTGCTTTCCTATATTTTGTACTTGTTCAAATTTCAATCATCCTTTTTGAAACGCCAAGAGAAGGATATATGAGGGAAACCAAAGGTTACAGAAGATCTGACAAGGGGCTATTGAAGGGCAAGAGAAGATAACACGAGGCTTGGAGAGAAAATGAAGATTCACGTAATTTTAATTTGGAGCTGTTTGTGATTATACTAGTTCTATATGTTGTGATTAAACATATTGTAATACAACTTCAATGGATTGAAAATATGTATTTTCACCATATCCTTGTGCACAGCTATTGAAAAATAGGAGTGCCTACATTGACAGGTTAATGTGTGTGCATTGACAAGTGGTGTAATTTGAATATGATCTGATGATATCAAGTTATATTATGGTGTGCAATTATTTGTCATTGTTTGTAAAATCACTTATCAATTTCACAACGGGTAAAAAACTGATATAAAGTTTTGAAACAATATGATTTTGTTTATATAGTAGATTTTGGTTTTAATGCGATATAATATAATGTTTTGATATAAAATGAGTTGCTAATTGAAGAACCCTAACTTATTAATGCTAGCACCCTGACTTGATAAACAAATTGAAATACAGTTTTGGAACAGACCGCATTTGCTTAGATTATACATTTTGACGATAACGTCATATAATAATTCTGATATAAAGTGAGTTGTTAATAGAATAATCTTGTTAATGCCATGTCCAAGTTAGTTGTTAGTGGAAGAGCATTCACTTGTTAATACTTACACTCCCGTTTGTCAAAACTCACACCCTCACTTGCTAATGCTGGCATGCAAATTAACATGTTTGGCTATCCTTTAAAAGTGCTCATAAAAATACTTTTACGCAAGTCGAGACAAAACTTCTCTCACATACTTATTTTGGATTGCGTAAAATCACTTTTTAAAAATTATTCCTAAACATACACTTGGACTTGCTAAAACGAGTTGTTAATAGAGAAACAATCACTTATCAATACTTGCACGTTAAATTGCCAATTTAGGCCTTTTTAACTTGCTGATTTCTCTTCAATTTACACAATTTCATTTCAAGATTAAAAACAGATTGGTTGGTCCCCAGTGAGTTTTGTAATCCTACAACAACCTGGCTTGACCGCAATTGAACATCACACCTTGAAAGCTTCACAACATTCATCATTAAACGTTAAACTTAAAGTTAACTATGTTGCTTGGGTAATTTATGACCGCAGTTGGCTTCTTTAATCAATTTAAAATAATTTATGACACCCTTTGAAAACCACCCCTGACATTTAATAATGAAAATTTAATATGCATAAATAAAAGAGTCTTAATAAATAACGGTGTCACAAGAAAGAAAAATTTAAATTGTGCAGGGTAAAGTGAGAATTGCATCTCTGGCACTCAAGTCCCTTGGGGTGTTTTTAGTAAGTGAATCATTTTTTGGGACTTTTTTAAAAAAAATTTGTTTTCTGGAGCCTTAACGTGATTTTCCCTGAATTAATGGTGCCCGCAAATTTCAACGCTTACGAGTTCTTTGTTGTCTCTGTCTGAATTATTGATTCTTTGACGTCAAGAACTTTGACTTCTTTCTTATTGAATGTTATTATTATTGTTATGTCTTTGTGCATTGATTAATTTAATAAGGAAAAAAATTTCTCTTTAATAAGACCAAATGAAATATCTATGTTTGGTAATAAGAAATTTAAAAATTTTAAGAGCTATTTCACTTTAAGACCAATTGATGTTGCAATCCCATCAGTTGCCTTTTCTTTCACTTTGGAGACTAATAATAAAAAAAATATTGAACATTTTATTTTTAAAAATATTAATCATTATTTATAATACAATATTATTATCTTATGAGGGAACAGTGAATAGTTGCCATCAAATAAGCTTGCAATGCGTAATTGCATGTATCATGTCAGTCTGGATTGGAGTTGCATGTGCCATGACACACTGAGAAGGCAAGTAAATGCATCAATAAAAAAAAGGTTTATTAAGCTGTTTGAACTTTGGTTAATAGTGATAGAAGAAAATTCACAAAGATGCTCAATTAAAATATTGAGTTAAATTTTTTAGTTAATAATTTATCTAAGAATTTGATTTTTCGTCAAATTTAATGATATCATGTAATTTATATAGTAGATCATACATAGTATTTTTTTTTTTTAAAAGAAAGCCTTAAACCATCTAAGAAAGTCATCATACTTTATTATATAGGCCTTATTATCCATCCAAGTGCCTGAGGACATACGAAAGTTTTTTATATATCAATTTACCTAAGCTTTTATTAATAAAATTATATTAAAATTTAATCTATAATTTAATGTTTATATAATAAAAATGAAACATCCTAATTTGGGAGGCTCTAGTTTGAACCAACCAACAATATTAATTTATGCATAAATTGTCAAAGGTGACATGATAGAATATATAACAACGAACAAGCGCCGTTATTATTTTCATAACTAGTGAATAATATAATTTAGTTTGAAGAATTTAAGTAATACTATACAATAACTAGTGAATAATATATCTAAATTACTTCTGATGTCTCGTAAACAAAAAAGTCTTGAAAAAAAATAAATTCCAAAATCCTCATTTAAAGTAGCTAGACGTCATTCTTTTTTATGGTGGGATTAGGAGTATTTTTTCTAAACTCTTTTTTTAAATATAAATTCGGGATTAGGAATATTCTCTACTTAGTAGCAGATCCTAAATTAAAGCAACAAGTCAACATGATTTTTTTTATTATGAAAATCATTTAAGAGAATTTTTCCAAGGATTTGCATATAGTCTCTCCAAAATCAAATTTCAGTTTAGTTTTGGATAATATGGATTGAGTGAGATAGAGTAGAGATTTTGAGTTAAAAAAAAAGTCTTTGATGTGATAAAAAAATATATTTAGTATTTATATTTTGATATGAATAATAATTAATTTATCTAAACTATACTTAACCCGCTTTTATACAGATATTTAGAAATATAGGTGATGAATTGGATTTCAAAGTACAAATCTCAATTCTTTTCTGTGTCAAAAAAAAAAATCTCAACGGTTTCTTTCTTTAGATTTTGAGACTAATAATACAAAATAGATTAGACATTCAATTTTAAAAATATTAATGGTTGCATGTGCAATGACAGTCTGGACCCTGGATTAAATGAGTATGGAAAGCATAACCATTTTCCTTATTTTTTGGGGTTAAATTATAAAAAGTGCCCAAATTTTTATGTTATATATGACTGGTAGACAAGTGTGAGAAAAATTCCTAGTGACCGATAAAGAACCAACTCCAAAATGAGATTTTTTTTAATGGAGGAAAAAGATAAAATAGAAGGGAAAAGATTGAAATACCTTTAAAGATTTTAGAAATTTTCAACCATTGGCGACCGGCCACCTACCACGACATTGGAGTCCCTATTGCCAGCTGTCGGTGACCAACAACCTTGAGCACAAAAGCTCCTCTGTAAAGGAAAGTTGATAATACATAACAAAATGTTAATTATCCTTATATAAAACTTGTGAATATGCTGAAAATATGGATTTGTTGTTCAGAAATAAAAATTGGTAATACATAATAAAATATTGATAATCTCTATATAAAACTTGTCAATAAGCTAAAATTGTGATTTGATCACTTAATAAACAATTGGTAATAGCTAATGAAAGTTTTGTTAAAGCATTTCTCATATTTCATTAGTTGTTCCCAGCTTTTATTTATGAAGTAATCAAACTATAATTCTGGCTCATTCACAAGTTTTATACAGGGATTACCAACATTTCATTAGATATTACCAATCTTCATTTGCTGAGTAACAAATCCATATTTTCAGCTCATTCACAAGTTCTATATAGGAATTACTAACATTTCATTAGGTATTACCAACTTACCTTTATAGAGAAGCTCCGGTGCTGAAGGTCAATGGTCGATCTTTGGTGAAATCTCTGGTGACGTGGTTGAGAACATTTTAAAATGATTGAGGGTATTTTGATCTTTTCACTCATATCATGTCAATTTCTTCTAATTTCAAAAATCCCATTTTAAAATAGATTCATTGTCTGTCATTATTAAATTATCTCACACCTCTATGTCATTTATCATTTTTTAGGTTCTTTTTATGTCATCTTCCCAATAACTAGTATAAATTAAAAATTTACAATAAACATTTATAAAATAGAAATTTTTATATTTATATATATAAATATGGTACTATCAATTTTGATAATTGTTTCCATATAAATGATTTAAGAAGTTTATCTACGTATAACTTAAAATTTGATAGTTATATGCACACAAAAATAAAAGCTTAATAAATGGTATTCCCAGTAGTTTTGAATATAAGCTTCTGCTTGTAGTGTACCACAAGGTTTACATTTAAGATAAAAGAGGGTATAAAATTGATAATATGGGTTATCAGCATAAACTTAAAAGTTTAGGGGGTTAATTATCAAATTTTAAAAATTAAAGGGCTAGTTATACATAATTCTAAGTGTAGGGAATTTTATGTAATTTATCCTTTTTTTTTTTTTTGTTTAATGAAAGGATATTCCACATTCGTATCCACGTTAAATCCTACTCGAGATTCCTAACCAAAGCCTTGGCCAAAAAAGATTCCTAACAAAAAGTTTTTTTTGTTATTTATCCTTTTTTTTAGCTAATTTCAGGCAAACCCATGTTGGCTTGTTGACTTTCCCACAGCGCCACCCCACTATTCATCGCGACCTTTCTTCCTTTGCGGTTTGTTTTTTCCTGCAGTTTGGGCCCCGCTCTCTCCGTTTTTATTCATTCACAGTTTTCTTCTTCCCTCAGTTCTTGTGTCATTCCTTATACGCTAACTCAGTATCTGTAAGATTCTGATTCCTTTTTCTTATCTTCGCGGGAAAGTTGGAGTTCTTCTCGCTGAGATTGGCTTGTAGGATCCATTTTGATTCTTTGTTTGTGATCCGCCTGTGTTGTCAGTTTGATTTTACTGGTTTCTTTCACTTCAAATTTTGGGTTCTTTTCTGCTTTTCAAATTCTAATCAGAGTTTTTCTGTAAGACTATCACAGCATGTGCATGTGTGTGTGAGATTGAGTTCATTTCTGAAGTCATTTCTTTTCTGATTTTACTCTATCCCACATATGCCTGATTGGTTGATGTTAATTTGTCAAAGTGTCAGTTATGAATCATGATTTTATTTCTGTTTCAGCATATTCATTCCCATCTTTGGATTGGAAATTTTCTGTTTCAGTTTTTCGTGTTGGTATATATAGTTGTGAATTTGCTATTAGGGGGCACAATTCTATTCTAGTAAAACTTGTTATTATCATCTGGCTATTTTGCTCAGGAGAGGCTTATTCATGTTGCTTTCAGGATTTCTCTGCTTGATAACTCAGACATCTGAGAGGAAATTTGAAACAATGTATTTAGTTGAGAGCAAAGGAGGTGCCATAGTGTGTATGCTCTTGTCCCTTCTCTTCCTGGGGACATGGCCTGCTGTTATGACTCTTTTAGAAAGAAGAGGTCGTCTTCCTCAGCACACCTACCTTGATTATTCTATTACCAATCTCTTGGCTGCTGTTATCATTGCTTTCACATTCGGTCAGATAGGCCAGAGCTCGCACGAGAAACCGAATTTCTTAGATCAGCTTGCTCAGGTACGTGTCCCTTGAATGTGGTTTTAACAATAGATTAATTGGGAAGGTAACTTTATAATGTTAATAGGACCATAATGTAAGACATACCATATGGAAAAAATTAACCAGCATGTATATGGAATCTCACTATATCATAATAGAAATGGAAGACTAAAATCAAAATACCTCTCACCATGCTAGAAGCGGTGATTAGGTTTTTCTGTCTGTCGTGTCATCATCTTAATACTCTCTCATTAAGGTTGTTAATGACAAAATGGGCTAAGTAAAAACCCACGCCTGAACAGGACCTAAGTTGGCTAACAGGCCATACTCCCAGATGTTTTAATTAGATAAACAATATAATATAATAATAGATTAAAATATCTAATACATAATTGTTGTCAGGTTGATGCTATTAAGATGAGTTTCTCATAAATGTCTACTGAGTTTGATCTGAATAATCTTTTGAAACTACTGGGTTAGAAAGCAACGTTCTCATCCTTGAACCTCATTTGAAGTTGCTCATCATTGATTACAACTGGTTTGTGAATCTTCTAAAGTGATTTGATGCAGGATAACTGGCCATCTGTTCTGTTTGCAATGGGAGGTGGTATTGTATTGAGCATTGGAAATCTGTCCACACAATATGCGTGGGCTTTCGTCGGTTTATCTGTCGTAGAAGTGATCACATCAAGCATAACAGTTGTTATAGGTATATCCCACTTTCATATGCTCTTCAAGAGAGAAAAAACAATGAGAAACAGAAAGAAGAAAGTGAAATGAAATGCACGAACATGACTTTCAATATTAGTAGTAATAATGTGTAGTGTGCCTGCCATAACACGAAATTTTACCGCGCTGTCTTTATTTGTATTGTAACAGGAACAACCTTGAATTACTTTTTGGATGACAAAATCAACAAGGCTGAGATTCTTTTCCCTGGAGTTGGTTGCTTTCTGATTGCTGTTTGCCTAGGCTCTGCTGTTCATTCATCTAACACTGCTGATAATAAAGCCAAGCTCAATAGTCTGTCAAGTGATCAAAAAAAAGGAGCTATGTATGTGTTTGTTTGTTTGCAGTTATAATTGGGATATCACTTATGCTTCCTACTGACTCATAAGTACCTTTTTAAGTTTCTTTTCATCCCACACTTTGTTTGTCCTTATACCTTCGCCTCTCGACAGATAAAAGAAGAAAATATAAATAAAAAAGGGAAAAGTTCTATACCAAAATTTTAGTTGTGCTAAAATGTGTCTTTCGTTGCTTTTCCCCTCTTATCTGATAGTTGTTAGTATTGTGCTGATGTTACCAAAATTTGTCCTACCAGGAATGCTTCTTCGTCATTGGCGGCAGCAGCAACCAGAGGTAAGAAGTAAGAAGCATTGATGAAGCACATTTCTCAGTTTTGCGGTTCCATTTATCTGACACAATGCTAAGTATAATCTAATTCTTGAAACATACACAGTCAAAGTAAATGATGTTGAGAGTGGAAGCGGTTCTGCAAACAAAGCTAAAGCAGGAACTGCAGTTTTCCTTATAGAGCTTGAGAAAAGGAGATCAATCAAGGCATGTGGCTACTTTTTGTTAAAAACAGTATTCGTTTGTCTTGTTTTCTTTATATAGTTACACCATAGAAGTCCCATTCATAGTATCTGATATGTGATTTGGGAATTAGTGGTTAGGGCAGTTGAGTTATTTGGATTAGATACTAGCTATGATTTGGATATTGGATATTTGTCTTATTAGGATTTAGATTAAATATTATTTATCTTATTAAGATTTGAGTTTGATATGTAGGTAGAATTAGGATTACCCAGGACTTATAAATAAGAGTAGTCATTAGTTTTATTTTCTTAGGTTCGGGACTCCTGAATTATTCAGTCATTTCAGTTTCTCTTATTCTCTTTACTCTCTCTTCTATTATTTTTCCCTTCTCTTTGACCCTTCTTTCTGCAGTCATCCTATCGTATCTCAACTCAACCGTACTTGAAGTCAGATTCATTGTTTTTTCATTCATGGTTACATTTTGTAAGATGTTATTCATATCTGTAACCCTCCTCCTCATCCTCCAGGTTTTGGGGAAGAGCACTATGGTTGGATTAGCTATAACATTCTTTGCTGGAATTTGCTTCTCTTTGTTCTCACCAGCTTTCAACTTGGCAACAAATGACCAGTGGGACACTCTGAAG
>QFDD01013143.1:0-10393 GCA_006871305.1 Vachellia collinsii
CAAAGTCCCACGCAACCTTCGGACATTGAGCGAACCTGCCTACACTCCTCAATTGGTCTCAATAGGACCCCTTCACTATGGCCACAAAGAGCTAAATCCCATGCAAAAGCACAAACTACGATACCTTAATCTCTTCCGTGGTCGTGTCAAGAACAATATTAAAGCCTTGGACAAATTCAAGGACTACCTTAGAAGCAACGAAGAAGACATACGCCAATGTTATGCCGAAAAGCTCGACATCGACGAGGAGAAGCTGGTGGACATGATGATGTTGGATTCCGTATTCATCATGGAGCTGTTCCTGAGGGTTGAGAGGCAAAAATCAGAAGATAGTGTGGAGAAACAAACATATTCAGATGATATCATACTGAAACAATCATGGCTGAACAAGTCTATCCAGAGAGACCTGCTTCTGCTTGAAAACCAGATCCCATTGTTCATCTTGGAAGAGCTGTACAATAATGTTGTCCCTAACACTGATCCTGATAAGAAGCGTCCTTCCTTTATTGAACTTGCTCATGACTACTTTGAAAGTTTTCATACCTATAAGAAATGTGAGACTTCTTCTAATCAAGAAGCTAAAAGCTCACATTCCAATTATCGCGAGCCCTCAAAATATAACAACGACAATTCAGCTGGTTCTTGTTTGGATAAGATGTCTTCATCAAGGTTTATAGAGTTGAAGAAGAACTGGCCGGGTAATAATTACGAACCACAACATTTCACTGATCTGATAAGGTACGCACTTTTCAAATTCTATGCTAGTTTGGTCATTCAATTCGAACATTCTTCAATTAGTTAATGGGGACCTTTGATGTATACTAGGGACATTGGTAGTGCTTAATTATAGTTTGACAGAATTATGGGGTTTTAGTCTCTGCAGTTTCAAATCATGATTTAAGGTCCCTATAGTTTCATAACACTTTGATCTAATAAATTTAATGCAATTAAGATCGTTAAGTATAGCGACCAAAATAAAAACTCATTAAAAGTATATGGCCAAAATCATTTTTAACGAGTTTTGGTTTTTTTGGTTTTAGTAACTCAGACTAAATCTTTATGAAACTATAGATTAAAAAAACTTTGACTTGAAACTGTAGGATTAAACCAAAATTTGATCAAATTGTAAAAACGAACAATGGTCTTGAACATACACTGTATTGTAATGGTGCTATATCAACATGCTACTATTGTTTCAAAGGATTCATTAATGACTGATCGGCAACAGTATGTTGCCACTTACAGTGTGTTATATTCCCACACATGATCATATTCATAATTAGATTTATAACATCATTTAGTATATAATTTCTCCAATTGTTTAATATATATATATATAAGTAAATCTAGGTCGTTATAATATATAAATTGTTGCGTTTCTATAAGTTCTGCTGATGATATTACAATAATTAAACCGTAACACAGGATCAGCTATGATGCAAACTTAATAAGGGTAAAATCTAAATAGCAAGTTTAGTAAAAAAAAACACACACACACACACACGAGATATACTATGATTCTCAGAGGCTAACATTTTGTGATGATTTCATTTGACCAGGTCTTTCTACATAAGCAAGGATCTTAGTTGTTTCAAAAAAGGGTCGCCCTTAAGGACGGCAACAAAGTTGCGGGAAGCAGGAGTGAGCTTTGAGAAAGTCATAAATAGGCCCTTAGTTGACATAAAGTTCCAAAGAGTTCCAATCTTGAGTTGGTTCCTGTGCTTGGGTTGCATCCCACATTCCTCATACTTCAAAGCTCGTTTGCAAATCCCAGAGTTAAGAGTAGACTGCTCAACAGAATGTGTTCTGAGAAATCTCATTGCCTTCGAGCAGTGTCATTACCCGAATCAGCCTTATATCTGCAACTACGTCTCTTTCATCGACTCTCTCATTCACACCAAAGACGATGTCGAGTTGCTGGTTGAGAAGGAAGTGATTGTGCATGAACTTGGAAGCGACAAGGAAGTGGCAACCTTGGTGAATGGTCTCTGCAAACATGTTGTAGCACACAGGACATGTTATATAAACCTTATAAATGATCTGAATAAACATTATCAGAGGGAATGGAACCGTACTATGGCTGCACTGAGGTTTGTTTACTTCAGAGATGCTTGGAGAGCAAGTTCAACTTTGGTCGCAACAGCTGTCCTCGTATTCACAATCTTCAACTTTTGCCGAGTTGTTAGATTGGTCCTCTACCTTGAAGGAGGCTATAAGAACCCTTAATTACTTGTAATGGAGCATACCATCATCGAATTATATTAGGTTAATTACTAGCTAAAATGAAAGTGTCATGCGAGGTGTAGTAAATAACTCGAAAGCATCTTCCTCGAGCCTTTTTGGAGGATTTCTTGGGTTAAGTTTGATTGCGGAATCATCTTCTTTCTGTTGTTTTGTTCAGAGTTCATTTGGTGAATGTCAGTAAAATGTTCTATTTGACATGTAGTACTAAATTTGGTTGTTACAATAGAGTTATTTAAGTAAATTTAGTATATTAAATAAATAAAATAAATTAGTTCATGCATTTATAATAAACATGATTTGATATCAATAAATTAAAATACCACATATAACATTAGAATATATATTAGCTTCTAAGTTAAATAAGTTAATTCAAAGAAAAATGACAAAAATGGATGATAACATGAATTAAAATATTATATTTTGAACCGAACATAATCCTATGTATCTCTTTAATATATCTGGGACAAGAGGTAGTAGTTGCCATTCTATTTCAGAAAATTGCTATTTAACTAATCCTTCTTTTGTACACCGAGGAAAATAGAGAGGGAATGGTAGGAGGAAAAACTGTTAAAAGTAATAAATTTTTATTTTTAAAAGTTTCCTCTTTGTCCAAAGTTTTTCTTCGCAATTAAAAATAAACCACACAATAGGAGTTTTGAGTAATACCATGGCCTTGGAACAGCGTCACTACCCAGATTAGCCTTATGTCTGCGATTCTCTCTCTCTCTCTCACTAAAGAAGACATTAATTTGTTGGTAGAGAAGGAAGTCATTCTATACACACTTAGAAGCTATGTGGAAGGACCTTGCGATCATTTTTTTTTTGGGCCGAGGAAAGGACCTTAGAGATCAACGAAACATGTTATAAAGATGTGATAGAGCCATATGGAAGTGATGAACTTATTATGTTTACTAGTTCAAAGTTATTTATAACTAATTAAACTCTTTATTCTATATGTTTAGAATCGGAAGGAGCTATCATTGATCATTTATCTCTAAATTGTGATTTCTTACTAATGGTTTGGTTATTATCTCACAACCTTGCATTGAAGAAATATTTAAGAAAGGAGTCATGTAGCCACCAGGACATTAATGTGAAACTTATATACTTTCTTGGTTTTTATGTCATACAGTATTTGACACAACAAAATTTTTCAATAATCATCAACTCATTTCATGCTAAACAATTTTGTTCGAAACACTGTTAGGCATTAAATGTGACACCACCCCTTACGGGATTTAAACTTTAGTTTACCATATTTTGAGGCACAATCTATTTCCTCTAGATCCAACACTTAGTGGTATCATGTCTCTTTATATAGGAGGAATAACTCTGTGGCCCCAAAAATGGATATTTGCAAAAGAATTAAATGACAATTAAGGAGAATAAATATATGATCATTTCTCATACTAAAACTTGTGTAAATTCAATTTTTATTTGTTACTGAACTTTTAAATAATTAAATATCGTTTTTAGGATTTTATGGTAATTTCCTTTTTATATTTTGTTGTTTGGCACAAGTCTCACTTGTGTTCCTTGCTAACAAACACTTGCCACATGAGTCCAGATTATTATTCTTTAATTATTTTAACTAGATCGATGTGAACTGAGTCTAACGTTATTCTACACATAAATTCATATCAATAGACCACATTCTTCAGGAGTGATATGGATAATGTGATTAATAATTGATAATTAGTCAATATATTTAAAGGTATAAGCCCATCTTGTTATACGTAGTTACAATGTTATATGTATATGTTTTTAACAAAAATCATCAAGTTTTTGTCATCCTATTAGAGATATCTCCGCAAGAGAATAACGGAAGTTGATCCCCTCAATTAAGGCTTTCTCATTTTCTTTTTTCGCTTGCCTTCTTTTCCTCCAAAGTCAGCAAATGGTGAAATTAAAGTATGAAAAAAACTTGAGCGCTTCTTATAATCTTCAACAAAAATACTCAACTTTATATAATAAAGAGATTATAAAAATAGTCATAATTAAAATATACTGGTGTGTAGATAATGACTTCTTGTAGGGCTTCTTTCTAATATTGTTAATTCTTTTTATAAGATATTTAACCATATATAAGATGTGAGACATGGTTGAAATTAATATGATGTTAGTTAATAAAGATAATCTTAAAAAGAATAAAGTAGCACCCATAACCCTATCTTATTTCTCAAGTGTACCCAACATTCTATTTATTTTTGTGTAATTTTTTCCTCATATTTTTAATTATATGCAATTCCATCCCTTGTCCTAACTTTGTTAACTTTTAGTCAATCAAAAATAAAAATACAAAAAAGATAGGCAAAGATGGATGATTTGCCATGAAAGTAGATATTGAGAAAGCATTTGACAGGTTAAGATGGGATTTCATAGAAGACACTCTTCAGAATGTTGGCTTGCCTACTGCTCTTGTTAATCTTATTATGAACTGCATCTCATCCCTCTCCATGTAGGTTTTGTGAAATGGTAAACCTTCTACTTCTTTTACACCTATGAGGGGAATTAGGCAAGGTGATCCTCTGTCCCCTATATCTTTGTGCTTTGTGTGGAGCGTCTTTCTCAAGTAATAACAGTAGAAGTAAATAAAGGGGCATGGGAAACTATCAAAATGGGACGTCATGGAACCCCTCCATCTCACTTATTTTTTGCAGATGACTGGATCATTTTTGGCCAAACTAACGTTGCCCAGATGGATATTATCATGAGAACCCTTCATGATTTTTGTCTATCATCCGGCCACAAGATTAATCGATCTAAGACAAAGATCTATTTCTCTAATAATGTCCACCCAAGCTCTAAGCGAGATATCTGCCGCTACCTGGGTTACTCCCAAACTGATTCTCTCGGTAAGTGCTTGGGTGTTCCGTTAATCAATGGAAGAGTTTCTTCGAGTACTTACAAATATATCCTTGATCGACCTCACTCTAAACTTGCTGGTTGGAAGAGTCGGTCTCTATCCCTTGCTGGTCGTATCACCCTAGTCAAGTCAGTTTTATCTTCTGTACCTTTTTACACAATGCAAAGCACTTTGATTCCCCCATCTTGTTGCAATGAAATTGAGAAAATTATTAGAAACTTTATATGGGGCTACATTGATGATCACTGTGGGGTTAGCCTTGTTAAGTGGAGTGATCTTTGTCAGCCTCTGAGAAATGGTGGTTGTGGTATTCTCAAAATGGAATCTCAGAACAAGGCCTTTATTTCTAAGCTTATTTACCAAATATTCTCCCAACCTGACACCCTTTGGGTTAATGTTTTAAAAGGTAAATATGGCTTGATAGATATAAAAATCCCTAGTGTTACCTCACGGTCCAACTCCTCCTACTTTTGGAGGATCATAGCGAAATCTTGGCAGGATACTTTCCCTCATATAAAATGGAAGCCTGGAGACGATAACAATGTAAGATTTTGGTCTGATTTTTGGGTTGGAGATTACGGTCCCTTCAAGAATATATCCTTTTCCCCCCTCTCTGAACTTGATCTTTCAAAGAGCATATCTTCTTATATTGATGCGAATGGTAACTAGAGGTTACACTTGTTCAACAACTTGTTACCATCAAATGTTTTGCAAGAGATCTTATCTACTAAAATTGCTCCAACTACTACTATTCTTGCTTGCTCCTGGAATCTAACACCTAATGATGATGTTAGAATAAAGTCAGCTTATCAAGCTATCAAATACTTTAATTGAAATGTTGTCGACACCAAATGGACTCGAATATGGAAGCTTCTTGTAGCTCAAAGGATTCGAACCTTCACCTGGTTACTTACCAAAAGGAAACTCCTCACAAACTCATAATGTCACAAGAGGGGAATGACCTCAGACAGCCGCTACTCCCTTTGTGATGAAGACATCAAAGACATCAACCATGTTTTTAAGGATTGTTTGCTAGCATCCTCAATTTGGAAGAAGATTCTTCCTAATGATATGTGCATTGAATTTTTCAGCAATGATGTGGCTTTTTGGCTCAACAGCAAAATAGGAGATTCAAGATTTGATACCTCTTGGAAGATTGACTTTTGCATAACATTTTGGAAATTATGGAAAGTTAGAAACCATCGAATCTTTACAGCTGAAACATACACGACAGAAAGCATACTATCTCACATTAAAGCAATGGTTAGGCATACAGTAAAGAGTTTTTCAGCTTTTAAATTGCTCGTGTAATTCATTCGCCTATACAGTTTTCTTACTGTAATGAAATCATCCCATTTTACTCAAAAAATAAAAAATAAAAATACATGGCACGTGGGGCTATGGAGAGAAGGGTGATGTGGCGGAGGACAGCTACGACAGGGACATAAGCAAGAAATTGAAGCGAACGCCACCAGACCCAGGGGCTCCTATGGGATCCTCTGAAGCGAATGGGGGTCTGTTTCCTACAATGACACGCGTATTGATGTAGCTCCAAATACAAGAGGATGCTCTGTTTTTGAGAATGCGTGGAAGACTTACATGGATAGCCTACATGAGTTCTTTGGTGCGAATGATAAGCAGACTTGGAAAACTAAGGAGTCCTTCAAAATCAGAGATATCGATAATGGATACTTTGTTGTTTCTTTTAAAAGAAATGCTTATTTGAGTTATGTTTATTGTGACGGCCCCTGGGTGCTAGCAGATCACCACGTGTTAGTGCGGAGGTGGAGGCCTAATTTTGACCCCTGGAACGCTGAATGCCAACGGAAAATCGCAGCCTAGATCCGTATTCTCGAATATGTGCTCGAATGATTTGATTTGAAGAAATCTCTTATACCTACAATCAGGATCTTCGGGAGGGAGAGATATGTTGAGTATTAGGGGCTACATCTCATCTGTTTTGATTGTGGAAAATATGGACACCACAGAGATGTGTGCCGCGAGAGGGTGGTACATCCTACTGATCCTTTGACTGTATATAAGAACAGGTTGCATCCCACAGCTTATCCTCCATGTCCTCATCCTTCTTACTATTACTTTGTACTCTGTTTAGAGCCAAAGCATCTCTATACGACATGGGTTGACGTAGGCTTACCTCCTCCAACATCCACTCTTCTTCCCTGGGTATCATTGAGTTTTCTCCTGTAAAGCTTTCGTCTCTCTTCTGCAGCTTTCTTTTTCCTACCTCCGTCACACTTTTAGCTCTACCCTCTTCCTTATGCAATGCCTCCTGCGAGCCAGTCCTTCTCCCCTTAATCTCCATTGTGCTTGTCACCACCGTGCCTCTGCTGTTCCCGTCCACAGAACCCCCGTAGGGCGGTCCGGTGTGGTCCCGCAGTGACGTCAGTGATGGGTTCATAGGAAACACTCATTCTCTCTCTTTCGTGCTCACTCTCTCTCTCTCTCTTCTATTTTATTTCTTCAAAGGAAGGATTGGGATTTATTGGTATTAGAATTAGAATGAAACACGGTTACCAATGGGTTGGATACAATGAAAGAGACTAATCCATCGTAATAAGGTAAATTAATATTTGAATTTTTACTAAAAGATATACCAATATTTAATGTTCAACAATATTTTGAACATAATTATTTTAAATATAAAGATTTCGTGGCTGAGAAAAAATACAAAGAAAGAATAAAGCCCCATTAACATTGTATGGTTGATATCTTATTGTTGGGCTCTAGAGGAAACGCTTTGATTCATGATTGAATCACAAATAATATGATGATTCGACCAATGCTCTTCGAGATGATGAGTTCTATGTTCCATATATTAATTTGAACATAATAATTTTTTTTATTTCTTATAATAATGTTTACTATTTCACATCTAATATCAAGATAAACCCTTAAACTAAATTTTACGGTTAGAATCCGACGAATATCTATTTGGAAGATGTTCATTGAGTGTTTCAATTACAGATACCAGTAAATAAATCAAAACATCATATTCCTAGCACTAGTGCAAAATGTCCTTTATAGACCATATAAAAAATATTTTTCAGATAGCATGCAGATGTGATTTAGATAAGATTAATTTAAAAGGTATGTAATTTTAAACCTACGCCTTTTAAACCGGATGGCATGACTCTAAAAGGATATTTCTGAAAAAAAAACATATGCGGTTAAAAGGTGTCTTTAAATATATATATAGCCGAGCATAGCTGCTGTCCTGCCCTCTCAGCACGTCTTTGACGCCTCTCCTCCTTCTGCAGTTTCCTCTCTTCCTTCTTCCTTCTCTTAGCCTCTTTCCTCTTCTCTAACTCATAATCATAGCTGGATTCTTCATCTGAAGCAACCTTTCTCTGACCTCTTGTGCTTTCTCTTATCCTTTCCTTGCCGTTGTTGGATCTGGAGATTTGAAAAGCTAATGAAAGGGAGGAAGAGAAAAAATATTGAAAATTTAAAAAACAGCATTTCATTAACCCAGACTTTATTGAATCTAAACCACGAATTGTTATATGCAAACAAACACTACTTAACAATTCTCATAGACCAAACGGTGCAAGCAAGAGTGCAAGCGGAAGCGAAAGAGCTAAGCACAAGATAGTTAAAAGCGAACCTCTCTGCCAGCATATCCCAGATCTCCAAATAGGCCTATAACAGAAGAACCAAAACCAATAACAAAGGAAGAACAGAGAACAGAAACACAGGTGTGAGTAACAGAGATTGCAAATCGTGGCGAGGAAGAAAGGCGCAATGGAGTGAAGCAGTGGCAGCGGAAGCCACCGGCAATTCCATTTCTAACAACCAGATCCCCTACAGGAAGAACGTCTAGTCTGTGAAGTGTGAAGATCATGAACATGTAGAACCAATTGCCTGGTTGAAGGACACGGGCAAGAACCTAAGCGAAATGTTGCCAAAGACGACGAAGATGCAGAAGACAAAACTGAGGGCGGAGATCTTGAAGAACTGGACCCGGGATCGAATGGTCTGCATAGGCACTACCTTCAACCAAGCTATAGCAACATAGCAAAGCAATGAGCAAGCGGTCATGTGGCACATGGTGAGAAAGATCGGGTACTTGAAGCCATAGTTGCTAAGCAAGTACTTGTTGAGCAAGAGGACCCCAATATTGGAGGAGTACCAGGAAGCGATAAGCCCGAATGTGAACAGACGACTTGGAGCCTTCATTTTAGGAGCCTGGCCTTGATCGGATTCTTGAAATTCAGAAACAGAGGAGAAGGGGATCAGCGCCGAGGGGTTAATTGTAGAACTAGAAGAAGGGGATGGATCTCATAGGGTTTAAGCAAGGAGGGATCTAAGCATTAGAGTAGCTATGGAGAAAATGAGATTACGCATGAAGAGAATGAAAAGTGCGCAAGCCTTCTTACCCATTGATATGAGAATCCGGTGTGATGGCAGATAAAAGGGGCAGCGCTGGAGAAACAGAGAAATTAAGAAGAAAGTTACAGAATGAGGCAGAGAAAGAAAGAGAATGGTCGTAATTAAGGAGAAAGCTGGAGGCATGAGAATTACCGACTAGAAACTTGCATCTGCAAATGAATGGAAGGGACAGTGAGAACTGAGAAGGAAGGGACAAGAGCGCGGTATTTGGATTACCGTCTAAAAAGCATAATGGTGCAAAAAAGTCTTATTTTTTTTAAAAAAAATTAAAATTTATACATTTATTTATAAAAATATTGCCGATGATATTTTTAAAATTTTATTTTTCACATCCGACTTAAAAAAAATGGTCAAAAGAGTCTTTTTTTCAGTGAAGTTATAATATATAACTAGAAATATAAAAATCATTCACATAATTAAAAAACCCTTCAACATAAGAATGAGTATCACCGATCGTTGTGACCACTAAAAGTCAGCTCTACTACGATGGCCAAAATAAGATACAAAAGAATCTCAATCTGCAGGCATACAAACAAGTACAAATACCAATCCAAATAACCAAAGCAATAAATATATAATAAAAAAATGAAGAAGTTGAAAAATATACAAAACAAAGGTTGTAGGGTGAATTGAACAACTCTCATACTAGATTTTTGATGAATCAACGATCCCACGTTGAAAAGCAACATTACAGTTATAGGTAGGGCTGAGCAAATGACCCGGAACCCGGTCAACCCGCCCGGGCCCGGTAGTAATTTTGCCCGTTTGAGCCCGCCCAAAAAGCAACCCGAAACGGGCGGGCTTAAACGGGCGGGGAGGTGCACTTAACGGGACGGGCTACGGGCACAGCCTCGGGCTGCCCGTGCCCGCCCG